>OY757923.1:91575497-91580497 GCA_963585895.1 Sepioteuthis lessoniana | reverse complement strand
ATAGCACCTGATAGGGTCCTATCTATGGGTTAAATAGAACTAAACTGCATACTTATGCTAAACTTAATTGTCTGAATTAGAACTGTTTGACTAAACTGAATGGCTTGAAATAGAAATTTTTTTGACATTTAAACTGTGTACTTACATTTAAACTGCATACTTATGTTAAACTGAATTGTTTGAAATGGAACAGTTTTTTAAATTAAAATTGTACTTACACTAAACGGAATTGTTTAATATAAAACTGTTTTGACATTTAACTGTGTGTAAAAAAATCTGTACTAATACTAAACTGAATTAGCTGAATTAGAACTGTTTGATTAAACTTGAAATAGAAATGTTTTTGACAATTACCTGTATACTCATGCTAAACTGAATTGTTTGAAATAGAACTTATTATTTGTATAAAAATGGATTTGGCATTAAATAACCTACAAAGGTTGATATGGCAAGCAAGCAACAACCAACCAACCAACCAACCAACGAGTAGGATGTGGCACACTAACATTCATTGATATAATCAGTGACTTACGATATTGTAATCAAAGGGAAAAAACTATAACTTTTTACATATAAAGTTACTTCCCCTGATAACTTTATTTAAAGAATGTTATCTCCCCTGCAATTTTCTTTTTTTCCCCCTTTTGTTACCTTCCTCATTTTGGATGCTTCCACACTGACATAGTTCTGGGACATTAAAGGACCCATTACTATTGATTTCCTTTAAAAAAATAAAACAGAAAACAGTGCTTTCTCTTGCCAACTCCTTTCATATTGAATGACCCTAGCATCTATCTATCTATCTATCTATCTATCTATCTATCTCAACCCATTCATATCTATCTATCTATCTATCTATCTATCTATCTATCTATCTCAACCCATTCATATCTATCTATCTATCTATCTATCTATCTATCTCAACCCGTTCATATCTATCTATCTATCTATCTATCTATCTATCTATCTATCTATCTCAACCTGTTCATATCTATCTATCTCAACCCGTTCATATCTATCTATCTATCTATCTATCTATCTATCTATCTATCTATCTATCTATCTCAACCTGTTCATATCTATCTATCTCAACCTGTTCATATCTATCTATCTCAACCCGTTCATATCTATCTATCTATCTATCTATCTATCTATCTCAACCTGTTCATATCTATCTATCGCAACCTGTTCATATCTATCTATTTCAACCCGTTCATATCTATCTATCTATCTATCTATCTATCTATCTATCTATCTATCTATCTCAACCCATTCATATCTATCTATCTATCTATCTATCTATCTATCTATCTCAACCCATTCATATTTATCTATCTATCTATCTCAACCCCTTCATATCTATCTATCTATCTATCTATCTATCTCAACCTGTTCATATCTATCTATCTATCTATCTATCTATCTATCTATCTCAACCTGTTCATATCTATCTATCTATCTATCTATCTATCTATCTATCTCAACCCGTTCATATCTATCTATCTCAACCCGTTCATATCTATCTATCTATCTATCTATCTATCTCAACCTGTTCATATCTATCTATCTATCTCAACCTGTTCATATCTATCTATCTATCTATCTATCCATCTATCTATCTATCTAATTCTTAACATATCTATCTATCTCTTTATTGATCTGGGTTGCAGTGTCCACACGGTTTAATGGCTAAAGTGCTGGATGGTGCCCTTGAACTAAGTGAGTTCAAACTCCAGTCCCGCTATTACATTCACTTTTGCATATGTATACTACGGGTATACATATGCAAACCACACAATACAAATATGCAGGTGAAAACAGGCAAATACAAATGCAACATACAGTCGGACTCAAATACTCAGGCGACTCCATTGTTCAGGTATGAACTGTTTATTAACTTCTGACTTCTGAATTCAGTTCTTTGACACGAGGGGAGAGAGACACAATTCTTAAACGTCTTTCATATCATACTATTCTAACAACACCCGCAAACACTTGGCACATCTCGTGGTCCAATCTCAACTTCTCACCATCATGGTCGGACCCCAACTTCTCACCATGATGGTTGGACCCCAACTTCAACAGTCTGCCATTGAAGCAGACAATCCAACTGTCTGTCTACATCATCCAAAGTCAACTTCCAACTGCCTCTTTTTCAAAAGCTTCAAATTCTCAAGATCATTGCTTCCGGGCATGACGTCATTCACACTCCAGCCACATTTCCTATCTGGGGTTTATTATGACAATTATGATCATCATATCCTTTGCGCATGAGCGTAAACTGTACCCAATGCTATGCACCTGAATTAAGAGCCGAATAGTTCAAAGCCCAACCAAACTGAATTATAAAATATGATTAACGAAAAATGATTAATGCAAAAAAATCATGTTGTAATTATATAATATTTGGACTAATACCCTTGTGAAAGCTATGAACACTTTATCCTCTAATTATAGGTTAAATAGTATTACTACAAGGATGGATTCAGCATTAAATAACCCCTGAAGGTTGACAAACCATCAAACAATGAAACCAAACTATCAATCTAAGATTGTTTTTATTTATCCATTTATCTGAGTTTATTCATATCTATCTTTCTATCAATCTCTCTATCCATCATTCTCTTCACACCAATCTATCTGTCTTTGAATGTTCGTATCTATCTATCCAAATCTATTCACATTTATCTGTCTATTGGCTATCAATCTATTGCAAAATCAAAAGTTTTACAAATTTTAATTTATTTTTGCTTATAACTTATTCCTTTTTGATCCATACAATATGTGTGGCCAAAAATCTGATTAAAATCTGAAATTTCTTTTTGGTTCAATTGTTAAGACCCAAACATTTTATGATTCCTTGGAATGAGAAAAAAAGAAAAATCTAAAAAAAGACAATGTTTATTTTTATTATGCAATGATACTCCTATACTTTTTATGAACTTTTCAACTTGTATTTTATTGATTGACAAACGGGGCTTTTAACAGTAATTGTGATAAGTAATTTTTAAAAGAAGGTTTTGATCGATGTGGTGCCTTCAATAAGTTTCCAGACTTTTTTTGTACAGGCATTTAAAATTGTCATAGACTCTTGAAAATTCACTATGTTATTGCTATACATCTTATGAGATGACTGACCAATTTTTAGGATTTCAGCTTCAAATGAACAGCTACAGCAGCAATTGGAATACACCCTACTAAAGCCTGGTTGTCACAGCTGGTGAACTTCAAAAATGCAATCTGGACGTGAGGACACTTTAGAAGAATGATATGCAATAAAATTCTATTTTAAACTTGGAAAAAATACCACAGAAACGTATGGAATGCTTCAGACTGCTTTTCGACCATCCTGTATGAATTGAGCATCAGTTTTTGAGTGACATAAGAGATTCAAGGAAGGCAGGGAGTTTGTGAGGAATGATGAGAGGTGTGGGAGGAGTAAAGAAATCAATACACCACAGTTGATTGGCAGAAGGGTTAGGGTTAGGGTTACTATGTTGAGGTTTTAAGGGAGTTCAGGAAGAGATTCCTTGGGAAGAGGCCAGCACTCTTCAAATCGGGTCAGTGGCATTTCCACCAGGACAATGCACCAGTCTATGACTCCATCCTTGTCACAGACTATTTGACCAAGATGGGAATCCAGACAGTTCCGCAGCCTCCCTATAGTCCAGACCTGTGACTTTTGGTTATTCCCTAAGCTCAGAGGCTGTCGCTATGAGACAACTGAGGAGATGAAAGAGGCTGTGATGAAGGTCATTGACATGCTCACACAAGAGGACTTCCATGGAGTCTTCCTGAAGTTGTTGGAATGGTAGAACAAGTGCATTACAGCCGGAGTAGATTACTTTGAGGGGGACTAGTGTTTCATGTGTGTACTATCAATAAAAGTGCCCATACGAAAAAAGTCTGGAAACTTATTTTATGATCCTTGAAAATCAGCTTTACTCCACTAAAAACCTGACCCTGTGTCACATCCTGCTCATATTGGAGAGGCTGAGTAAGTATGTATATTTACAGTACTTTTGGTTTGGTTTGGTTTGGTTTGTTGGGTTTTATGGCATATCAACCTTTGTTGATAACCTTTAACGCCAAATCTATTTTTATGTAAATAATCTGTTCTATTTAAAACAATTCAGTTTAGCATAAGTACACAGTTTAATTGTCAAAAACATTTCTATTTCAAACTATTCAAGCAGTTATATGTAACAATTCGGTTAAGTGTAAATACAGTTTTAATGTCGAAAAACAGTTCTATTTGAAATAATTCAGTTAAGCATAAGCACACAGTTTAAATGTAAGTATGGTTTAATTGTCAAAAACATTTCTATTTCAAGCTATTCAGTTTAGTCAAACAATTCTTTACTGCAAAATCAAATACATTACTTCTGTTTTAGAAATGTTCAATTAAGCACAATGGAGGTGCCCGTAGTGTAATGGTTATCGTTCCTGTCCTCAACCAGCAAACACGACTTTTGCTACACCTATGGCGACCATACGTCACTCACACTCAAGAATGCCTTAACCTAACGATGCACTTTTCGCTCGGACATTTAGCTGCTAAAATGCTTTCTCAACTCTATAACAACTTCATTTCCTTCCATATTTCTTTCTTTCCTACGAGACTTGCAGCATGAACGTGAACCCTTTTCCATGCTGCCATTAAACCTTCATATAAAAACCTTATGGCATATTTGTTCTTCTCTCTCCTTTAATTTCCATCCAACAATATAGCGAGGAACCAAAGTAAACACTTTTCTTCGCTAAAATAACACTAATATAACTCTTTGCTAAAAGTATAAATGAGAGAGAATGATTTGGTTTGGTTTCTTTGTTTAATGGCATATCAACCTTTGTTGGTTATCTAATGCCAAATCCCTCCTTTTAAAAAGAACAGTAGTTGTACTATTTAACCCATAACTGGGAGGATAAGGGGGTTCATACCTTTCCCAAGGGTATTTGTTGGAAAGCGGGCATAATAGCGCGACTGGAGTATGAACTCG
>OY757923.1:91562997-91570497 GCA_963585895.1 Sepioteuthis lessoniana | reverse complement strand
GACTATTTTGAATTGTGGCATACAAGCCAGCAAAAAAAAGCATACAACTATTTGTCAATGGTTTTTGGTTGAATGTCCTGCCCCCTAGTCATTTCTGTTGCCAGTCCTAGGATCTTTTCTCTTAAAGACTTAATCTCCAGTTCTTCAAATCTTGATCCCTTTTTGGAAAATTCTTCTGGTTCTTCTCTTTCGTTTTCCCTCTCAACTTGGTTCTTCTTCTTCTTCTTCTTCTTCTTCTTCACTTTAATTCCTCTTTCTCTTTTTTTTCTTCTTCTTCTTCTTTCAATTATGGTCCCATTATTTTCATTGTCCCTTAAATATCCTGTTCTTTCTAAAATTGGAATTCCATTTTTACAAGTTTTTGAGGGGCAGAGGAATGGGGATGGAGGTGGTGGTGGCTATCAATCATTAGACGAATCCCCATTATCACATATGGCGTCTACATCTTATTAGTCTTGACATACACAAACCAGGACATCAACAGGGTTTGGATGGATTTTTGCTGTAACAAAACGCCAATATTCTTTTTTAATCTAACCGCTTCCTTTCCTTGCACCACATCTTAGATCCCTGAGTAAGTTTAAGTCTGAATTTCAATTTCTAAAAAAAAAAAGAAGATTATTTCAAACCCTTGAACAGTCACATGTGCATACACAATATATATATATATATATATATATATATATATGAAAATTTATATAATAGATATTTACTGTACTTAGCTCAATTTGACTCAAACTGCAGAAGGGAAACTCACAGTGAGGATCAAACTCACTGCAGCAGTAAACAGGTATGCAAGATGAATATTTTGGAAAACATACTGAGATAGACTGCTTTATATATATATATATATATATATATATATATATATATATATATATATATATATACATATCATATTATAAGAGTGTTGGCCGTCACTAAATCACTTTGTAGGTATGTGTCGAACCAAGTGCAATATAATATGGCGAGTGCTCAATATCTAGGATAGAGCTATTATATAATATTAATAAATAAATACATATTAGATATATATATTTAATTCATGAAATTTAGTCTGCGACCCCTGGGTTTCATGGAGTTTTTTGCAACTGCCTGATGATTGTTGTTTTGCAACAATCTGAAACTCAGGAGTTTTTTGCAACTGCCTGATGATTGTTGTTTTGCAACAATCTGAAACTCAGGGGTTGCAGTCTAAATTCCATGAATTATATATATATATATATATATATATATATATATATATATATATATACATATATACGGGTGTGTGCGTATGTGTGCGTATGTGTGTGTGTGTGTGTTGTTCATTGTAAGGATAGTGTAAACCCAGAGTCAGCAGCAATTGATGACTGATGATTGTATAGACGAGATACTGAGAGTCACCAAGCACTGTCGGCTCTGTTCCAGTTCTTTTCTTAGATCTACCTACACACTATTACTGATATTGAGAATACTTCATTCATAAATCTAACAACACATTATCAATATATGTATATATATATATATATATATATATATATATATATATGTATATATATATATAAGTATTATTCGGTCCAGTTAAACCAGAGTTGGGAGTAATTCCTTCAGGACAAGAAAATCATTCTGGAGCTGAACAAATTTTGAAAATAAAATAAATAGGTAAATAAAAAAACGGAAATTCAATAAAACGAGGAGGTAACACTTCAACTCTCTTCCTCCCCCCCACGTGTCTATTCTGTTTTATTTATCCATTAGATCTGAAGAAGTCCTGTTATATTTTTCTTCGTGTTTTTGGTTCACACCAGAAACGAAAAACAGGATGGAAATAAATTTATAATCCTAAAATAACTGGTCTTTGTTTTTTTTCTTTAAAGATATATATATATATATATATATATATATATATATATATATATATATATATATATTATCTGAAAGCAAGTCAGCTAATGGTGAGAATGACACTATTTTAGGATTTGCTTTCTACAATATCCATGTAATTGAAATTACAACTGAGATCTCAGTGTAAAATAATTTGTTAAAATACACAGCAAATAATTTGATATAAAAGAAAAACCTTTAAAAATCATTTATATTTTTGGGGATAATATCTATTTCAGCAGAAATGTTAGAGCTACGTCTTCAGACAAAGAAATGTATTTTAATATCTAATATTTCAAAAGATATATAAGTAAAATATTATATAAGATTTATTGAGCACACACACACACACACACACACACACACACACACACACACACACACACATACATAAATAAATCATATAACAAACTACATTTTATATATATATATATATATATATATATATATATATATATATGTATTTACTAATCTAATATCTACCAGTATTCACGGTACCAGAAAAAAACAAAAAAAACCCTGGCCAGGAACAAGCAATAAAAGTATCTCGAATCACCGCCCAGGGGAAAAAGAAAAAAATTTTGGGTCAAAAAGAAAGAAAAGGCCAACCTCGTCCGACCCCTTGAAAAAAATCAAGGGATACGCAGTCAGTGGTCAAAAGAAAACCAAAAAACCCTCCGCGAATCCTGCAATGCTACAATTACTAAAGTGTTCAACTCAAGACAATGGAGCCAATTATAAAATTAACTTGAATCGCGAGTCGAAAATCTTCTACTAAAGTTTCAACTTAACGGATCATCAGGAAGCCTAAGTTCGACTGAATTCTAAAGGAGAAATCGCTTTCTTTTATTCACCAAAAAACCCACCTAGCTTAGAATTTGCATAAAAAAAAAAATACCTTATTTTTATTAATAAAAAAAAAAAAAAAAATGAACATATATATATATATATATATATATATATATATATATATATATATACCAATATATATATATATATATACCAATATATATATATATATATATATATATATATATATATATATATATATATATATATATATATATATACCAATATATATATTATCTGAAAGGTATTTTTTTTTTTTTGCATAAAAAAAAAAAAAATACCTTATTTTTATTAATAAAAAAAATGTAAAAAAATGAACATATATATATATATATATATATATATATATATATATATATATATATATATATATATACCAATATATATATATATATACCAATATATATATATATATATATATATATATATATATATATATATATATATATATATATATATACCAATATATATATTATCTGAAAGGTATTTTTTTTTTTTGCATAAAAAAAAAAAAAATACCTTATTTTTATTAATAAAAAAAATGTAAAAAAATGAACATATATATATATATATATATATATATATATATATATATATATATATATATATATATATATATATTCCATATATAAGTATATGTACATATATGTTTATCTATAACAGTAACTGTGTGTGTCAATCTGTGAAATTTAAGAATAAATTAAAACAACAACCAACAAGCAAGAAGAGGAAAAGTTAGGACAATTTTTTCCCTCAAAATTCACCATATACTCTTTTCTGTTTTTTTTAAAGAAATTTACATCTGAAACGTGAAATAACATCTTGGCTTATCCAATGGTATAGACTCTTTTAATAACATGATCATGTCACATGACCATTTCTATCGTCACTTTATTTAAAAAAAATTATTTGTCATCCCTTTCTTATTTAAGTTTTATTCAAATTCTTTTCATTCGATTCTTGGAAGATGGCTTGCTGTCACTTGTTCCATGACCAACCAAACATAGCTTTTTGTGATGATGGATGTTACTACCGTAACCATGGAAACTGAATATTCATAATAATATCTTAACCCGTACCAACACCAATTTTCAAGAAATATATATGCATATGTGTGCATATATATATATATATATATATATATATATATATATATATATATATATATATAGATGAACACATGTATTCTTATTTATATTTGTATTTATATTTATATATTTGCTTCATTTTTTTATTTTACTTTTTTCATAACAACAAAAAAAAAAAAAATAAAAAAAATAAAAACAAAAAACAAGAACATGATTTATCAATGAAAACACCGAAAAAATTGTAATAATAATAATAATAATAATAATAATAATAATAATGATGATGATGATGATGATGATGATGATGATGATGATGATTAAGGAAAAAAAAGCGAAAATTAAATATGAGGAGTTGATTGGTCATGAAACTGTTTATGATAATTCTCTTGACCAAAAAAATAAAAGAAAAGAAAAGAAAATAAATAAAAGAAAATTAAAAAAAAAACAACAAAAAACAAACAAAAACAAAAACAAAAACAAAAAAAAAAAACAAAACTAAAAATCCCCAATTTTCAAGATCCTGATAGTGTTAATTTCTGTGATGAACGTAAAAATTTCAGGGGGCTTGCTGTCACTCAGTCTCTTGTGATAACTCCCACACATTTAGTAAGAACACGAAATGGCATGAAATAATAATAATAATAATAATAATAATAATAATAATAATAATTTTAAAAAAAAGTTGGAAGTATTGGGAGCTATAGATTGAAATCAAATACATGTTGAAATAGAGGTTAGAGTAGTAGTATCAGTTGTCATTGGAGCACTGTCACTTCTGGAATTCAACAACATTTTAGTCTCTTAAATTATTTATCAGAGAGACAATTCTTTTCAATAGTTTTTACGTTAGCAAAAAAACTTCCATACACTAAATGTAATAATTCTTCTGGAATAGATAATGATAATAATAATAATAATAATAATAATAATAATAATAATAATAATAATAACAGCCAAGTGTAGTTGGAGCCGTTGGAATAATCCAGAATACTTAGGTGTAAAAAACTCGCAAGAAGTAAGTAAAATAAAGAATAAAATATAATCTTTTAAAATAAAAATGAAAAATAAAGAAAACAAAATATTGATTTGGGGATACTATGAAAATAGAAAAAAATGAATTGATAAAAACAGAATTGTTGAAAAAATTTTTTTTTTAAATTGATAAAAAAGAACTAAAAAAACCCCCCAACAAAATAGATAAAAATAGAAAATATTGTTGATGATATAAAATTCAGAACATATCAGCAATTTTTCAAGCAATCGAACCTCTTTTTGGTGTTCTTAGTGTTGCTGATACAACATTTTAGCTGACACATCCTCCAGCACTTGTCAGGTATAAAAAAATCCTTGAGCACAAAGGCAGGTAGGGGAGCTTCTTCTTTTATGGATTATCTCTCTTAGATTATCTCTCTTGGCTTATCTCTCTTGGATTAACAACTCTAAAAATACCCAGAAGTTCGGTCATTTAAAATATTTCCAGTATAAAAAAAAAATTGATGTTTGTGCATGTATGACATTTGTCTGATATTTAAATGATCAAAAAAACTGAATTGGTCATTTCAATGTCTCTATCACCCACCCACAAAAACACCCCCAAACCAATACCATATATACTTGTGCATCGTGCAATTTTCTGAAACCTGAATTCTATTTTAACATTTAGAGGTCACCAACTTTACTTTTACTCTATGCAAGCTACAAACATGGTATGTGTAAATAGTCAACCATGGCTAGGCCTAGAATAACAGGTAGACCTAAAATTTCCAGCTGCAAAAGTCAACAGATAGTCTCGGATGATATCGGATGATATTCAAATATATATGGTAATTAAAAATAGAAATCTATGACCTACCCCAATCACCCCCACCAAAAAAAAAAAAAAATGAGAAAAAGATAAAGAAAAAAACTGGAAATGTCCTCAGACGAGTATCCTCATTATAGTTGTTATAATAATCCCAACATTTTGGTTGCTCTATCCTCTAGCCTTTTATAATAACAAAAAGTCGAAGACTCACATTGCAGTTGATTGGTGAATTATAATACATTTCGCATCATAGAAATTTGGACAAAAAGCGGACAATACCCATGAAATTAACTGCTGAAGGCTTCGTTTAAAAAGGTTGTGTAAGTCAAAATTCACCCCCGCCATTGTGTGTGTAGCTTTTGTTTTTTATACTTCCATAAAAATTCCCTGCCCTAAAGATCACCCTCCTGTAAAAAATTGAATTAATTATTCAAATCATCAACCACAAACTATTCAAATCATCAACCACAAACCAAAAATTTTACTTTCCATAAAAAAAGTCAACAACTAAAGTTCCATTATTGTCTTAAAATTGGTGCGGTGAAAGTCTTGGAACAGTAGATTATACTTATAAAAGCCCTATAATATTAGTAACACAAGTAGTCATTCCTGACCATTGACAATCCCTTTTTCCTATTTCCAAAGCATTTCTATTGTAAAATTCTTTTTCAAGTCATTTCAAGCATGAAATCATTGACAAGGCATTTTTGTAGTAAAATAACTAACACTGCATTTCTACAGTAAAATCATTGACAATGTATTTTTATATTAAAATCTTTGATGATGCATTTCTGTAGCAAAATCATTGACAATGTATTTCTATATTAAAATCTTTGATGATGCATTTCTGTAGTAAAATCATTGACAATGTATTTCTATTGTAAAATCTTTGATGATGCATTTCTGTAGCAAAATCATTGACAATGTATTTCTATAGTAAAATCTTTGATGATGCATTTCTGTAGCAAAATCAATGACAATGTATTTCTATAGTAAAATCTTTGATGATGCATTTCTGTAGTAAAATTATTGACAATGTATTTCTATAGTAAAATCTTTGATGATGCATTTCTGTAGCAAAATCATTGACAATGTATTTCTATAGTAAAATCTTTGATGATGCATTTCTGTAGTAAAATTATTGACAATGTATTTCTATAGTAAAATCTTTGATGATGCATTTCTGTAGCAAAATCAATGACAATGTATTTCTATAGTAAAATCTTTGATGATGCATTTCTGTAGCAAAATCATTGACAATGCATTCCTTTAGTAAAATCTCTAACAATGCATTTCTATGATAAAATCAATAATGAGAAGACTCATGACCATCTAGACCACAGCACTGTTAAAATTAGCTAGAATACTTAGCAGAGACCTGGAGACTAGAACAGACTTGTTGTCGCTCAAATTTTGGTAAAATAAAACAGGTAAAACTGCAAGGAGTATAATCATAATAATAATAATATTTACCGTCCTGGTAAACAACAGAGCATAATTGAAAGAAAGTGAAACAAGAGATAAGTGCCTACACCTTGCTCGAGAACTGAAAAAAACTATGGAACATGAAGGTGACTGTGATACCAATTTTGATCGGTGCTCTTGGTACAGTCACCAAAAGATTGGTAAAGAGACTAGAGGACTTGGAAATAAGAGGACGAGTGGAGACCATCCAAACTACAGTATTATTGGGATCGGCCAGAATATTGAGAAGAATCCTGAAGACTTGAGGAGACTTGCTGTTACTCAGACTCCAGTGGAAGACCATCAACCCTGGTGTGAAAAACTCACAAAAATGGATAAGTTATGATAAACTGCTTTTAGAGGTGTCCTGGTAGTCATAGGGCCTTAAGCTGTCTTTTATATTGCTTACATTTTTTACCATCTCTACTT
>OY757923.1:91552765-91555265 GCA_963585895.1 Sepioteuthis lessoniana | reverse complement strand
AGAATAACAGGTAGACCTAAAATTTCCAGCTGCAAAAGTCAACAGATAGTCTCGGATGATATCGGATGATATTCAAATATATATGGTAATTAAAAATAGAAATCTATGACCTACCCCAATCACCCCCACCAAAAAAAAAAAAAAATGAGAAAAAGATAAAGAAAAAAACTGGAAATGTCCTCAGACGAGTATCCTCATTATAGTTGTTATAATAATCCCAACATTTTGGTTGCTCTATCCTCTAGCCTTTTATAATAACAAAAAGTCGAAGACTCACATTGCAGTTGATTGGTGAATTATAATACATTTCGCATCATAGAAATTTGGACAAAAAGCGGACAATACCCATGAAATTAACTGCTGAAGGCTTCGTTTAAAAAGGTTGTGTAAGTCAAAATTCACCCCCGCCATTGTGTGTGTAGCTTTTGTTTTTTATACTTCCATAAAAATTCCCTGCCCTAAAGATCACCCTCCTGTAAAAAATTGAATTAATTATTCAAATCATCAACCACAGAATTTTACTTTCCATAAAAAAAGTCAACAACTAAAGTTCCATTATTGTCTTAAAATTGGTGCGGTGAAAGTCTTGGAACAGTAGATTATACTTATAAAAGCCCTATAATATTAGTAACACAAGTAGTCATTCCTGACCATTGACAATCCCTTTTTCCTATTTCCAAAGCATTTCTATTGTAAAATTCTTTTTCAAGTCATTTCAAGCATGAAATCATTGACAAGGCATTTTTGTAGTAAAATAACTAACACTGCATTTCTACAGTAAAATCATTGACAATGTATTTTTATATTAAAATCTTTGATGATGCATTTCTGTAGTAAAATCATTGACAATGTATTTCTATATTAAAATCTTTGATGATGCATTTCTGTAGCAAAATCATTGACAATGTATTTCTATAGTAAAATCTTTGATGATGCATTTCTGTAGTAAAATCATTGACAATGCATTCCTTTAGTAAAATCTCTAACAATGCATTTCTCTGATAAAATCAATAATGAGAAGACTCATGACCATCTAGACCACAGCACTGTTAAAATTAGCTAGAATACTTAGCAGAGACCTGGAGACTAGAACAGACTTGTTGTCGCTCAAGTTTTGGTAAAATAAAACAGGTAAAACTGCAAGGAGTATAATCATAATAATAATAATAATAATATTTACTGTCCTGGTAAACAACAGAGCATAATTGAAAGAAAGTGAAACAAGAGATAAGTGCCTACACCTTGCTCGAGAACTGAAAAAAACTATGGAACATGAAGGTGACTGTGATACCAATTTTGATCGGTGCTTTTGGTACAGTCACCAAAAGATTGGTAAAGAGACTAGAGGACTTGGAAATAAGAGCACGAGTGGAGACCATCCAAACTACAGTATTATTGAGATCGGCCAGAATATTGAGAAGAATCCTGAAGACTTGAGGAGACTTGCTGTTACTCAGACTCCAGTGGAAGACCATCAACCCTGGTGTGAAAAACTCACAAAAATGGATAAGTTATGATAAACTGCTTTTAGAGGTGTCCTGGTAGTCATAGGGCCTTAAGCTGTCTTTTATATTGCTTACATTTTTGACCATCTCTACTTGTTGACCATCCATACACACAGAAATCAGCTTCTTTCATTTTAAATCTAATAATTCAATTGAATTTTTGTCAATTTTATGCTGTTCATTTCTATATTCGTCAAATATTGGTAACTAATGAACATGTTTTTCAGAATTACTTTTGCCTTTTGATGTTTCGAGATTGTAAGACGAATGAGACTTTTTAGATGAGTGCGTGAGGAAAAAAAAAAAAAAAAAAAAAGGAAAAAAAAAAAGGAAAATCATTTTGCTCTCAAAAACAATTTTACAAGGGTGAATTGTTTTGAGGAAAAGTGATATTGTTTGATTTCTCAATTGATTACACTGGTCCAGATTTGGTCGTATATTTTGTTATATTGAAAAAATACGTCAATGAATGAAATAAAATGAAGAAGAATGAAGATGAAAGAAAAAAAGAAAAAAAAATGAATGAAAAATCTTTTGCTTTCTTTAAAAAAACAAACTTGTTTCTTTTCTGAGATATTTTTCAGAAAACTTAATCACAAATATTTTGGGCCACAATTCAATATCTTGATTTTCATGGATTTATCAATACCTAGCCTAAATATCTATGTATATATGTATGTGTTAAATAGCAGGGTAGACTGGGGTCTCTAGCCTTGGTAGGGCGACCGGTCTAGGAGAAAGAAAAACTCTAAATCCAAAACACAATAAATCTAGGGGTTAGAACCCTGATAACAAATCCTGCAATTCTCAGGGTAGCAAGCAGTAACTCTGAACAGATATGTAAACAGAACAACAATAGGGTGAAAGGGTATTATGGTCTCACAGAGGAATATAGTGAAGTGTGTATGTCTGCATGGGTGATTCTCTGTAAGTGTGTGTGTGTGTGTGTGTGTGTGTGTGTGTATTTAACTGTGTATGTTCTTTGTGTGTGTTTA
>OY757923.1:91407765-91545265 GCA_963585895.1 Sepioteuthis lessoniana | reverse complement strand
AAGACAATAGCTTGATGGAGCTACTATTACCTCTTGCCTAAGATCACTTGCATAACACAGGTGACAGTTTGAAATATGGAAGGTATTTCTGACACAACCTGTGTGTGTGTATATATATATATATATATACTTGCATATATATATGTGTGAGGAAGTAAATATTGGAAATGTATTCGAGAATATAGAGAAAAAATTGAAGAAAAAGTTATCCAAATAAGATTTAATGTAAGAGAAAGTCAATAATATAACGTCTCAATATCTCTCTTGATGATTCTATTTGTTCTACAGCATTGTCTTAAACAGTCATGTAACATATTTTTAAACACAAACACTGATTCATTGATTAAACAGTTACCCTCTTTCTCTATATACATGATATTTCCTCCTTGTTTCGTATTTTATTAAACATCCACCAGTAATTGAACATCGCTAGATATCATCCTTCCCAGTCCTGATGATGGTTCATTTGAACCGAAACGTTATAACGTTGACTTTCTTTCTCATTAAACTCTTCCTTTTGGATTACCTTGTTCTTCATTTCTCTCTCTCTCTCTCTATATATATATATATATATATATATTATCACTATTTCAATAGGATTCATTGAATATTTCATTTGAAAATGATTGTATCTTACTTAACCATTACATATCTTTACTGATTACGATCAATAAATAAGTTAATTGATATAATAAAATTCTTTTGGATTGTCTCATGAGATTGTTAAAAAAGAAAAAGAAAAAGAAAAAAAAAAACCCTGTAATTTTGTAAATCACAGTCCAATCTCATATATGATTGGTCAGATCCAAGCCTCAATCTGCCACACCTACGAAAAAAATGAACCAATCAGCATCCTGAAAAGGTTAAACATTCAAGAAAAAAATTCTCTTCATAACAAATGGCGTTATTACTTCCACATTCAACAAATCATATCAAATCAACAATAGTTCATTGTCTATTTGGGATACTTGCTTTTATCCCAATATAATGGAATCTTATTTCAACAATACCTTATGTGGATATATCCTGTGTTTTTTTTTTGTGAGAGGAAAAATATTGGGGTGTGGTAGAATTCAATGGAAGTCATAGGTGTATCCGTGGGGATAAAGATAAGGATATCTTTTTGTTTTCTTTTTGAGTTCTGCAATGGATATGGGTATTTGTGTTTCATTCTTTCATTTTTTTTTCAAACATCTGTTTCCTTATTTAATTATTTCATTTTATTTTATTTTATTTTTTTCTCATTCACCGTTAATTATTCAGCTGTGCGTGTCTGCATTTTGTTCAGTAAGTTGTACCATTGTGTTGCCCATCATGGTGGTTGTCAAGTGTGACGGCTGTTTCACACCCAGAACTGGATGATGTCTGTGAAATACTCTGTGCATCCTGGACTTTATACAAGGGGAGCTCAAAATTCTGTGAATTATCCGGCTTCTTTAGAATATCCGTATAACTGCCCAACTACAAGGAAAAAAGCAAAAAAAAAAAAAAAAAAAAAGAAAAAGATGCGATTAGAAAATAAAAAAATAATTTATGTTGCTGATAAAAATCAACTTTTTATACACAGGGAGCTTCTTAAAAAAACGAAAAATATGAAAGAAATGGGACTGGTGATCTGAGTTCAAATCCTAGTTAAGGCTGTCTGCATTTCGTTTTGAACTTGGGAGCAGTATAATAGGGATACAATTAAATCATTTCCCTTTGAAAATTAGCAAGTTCATTTGAAGTGTCACATGACTGTCTCAGAAAACCTTTTTTGACCTCTTTTTGCCGCTGTTCTTTGAACATCAGAGACATTGTCTCTGACCCTGCCAGGGAATAGTAAAGCCACATAGCTTTATTATTCATATCTCTAAAGTAAGCCCTTTTCCATTTTGTCCCTCTTCAACATACTGTTTGTTCATGGAACACTATGTGAATACGTCTACCAAAGGACGTACTTGTGAATTCATTCTTTTAATACTACTTGTATATATTTTATTTGACCGTGCCATTGGCCTTATTATCAGAGTGTTCACCAATAGTCCTGGTCGAATCATACCAAAGGCTCAAAAAATGATATTTTATGCCGCCTTGCCCAACACTCAGCATTATAAGGTAAGGGTCAACGGTAAAGTGGAGAAATCCAGGGAATGGAGTAGCGCCCTCCCTTATACCTCGGTGTAGTAGCTATTGAAAAGGAAGCCTTCAAGTCACCCTCGACTAAGATCGCCAACTTTACTTTTCTATATCTTATTTAGATAAAAGGTTAAATGTTCTTGTAAGTGTAATAGAGTTTTCCTTGTCTATTTTCCCTATTAAATAGCACGAATCTATCTTTCCTTCCCACTCCCATTTCAGCCTAGGAGTAAATAATCGGTCAGATTGGATTCTTTAGTGTTGGTTAGGCAACCAGTCTTGGAGAAGAAAAACTCTAAATTCAAACCTGTGTTACTCCGCTTAAAATCTGACCTTGTGTCATATCCTGCCAGTGGTTGGGTAAATACATGCTCTTCAATAAGCAAAAGAACGAAATTATAAAATTTATTTTAAAAGATCAAATCACAGCATATCATAAGATAAATCTCACACCGCAAGGGTCAGTAAACGAGGAAAATCTGGGGAGATATTAAAAAGGAAAAAACAAAAAACAAACAAACAAACAACTCCCCCCCCCAAAAAAAACAAAAACCGAACGAGGAAAAGTGAATTGTAATGCCAAGCCTTTGGGTGAGGTAGGGGTGGTCTTTGGGAAGGTGTCATCATTTGGGGTAGGATCAGTTCATCTTTAAATCTGCCAATTTGAGTTAGATAAATGTGGATACACACACACACACACACACCCATGAACGCCTATGCAAACACACACTTTTACATAAGCACTTCTCCCTCTCTCTCTCTCTCCTCTCTTTTTCTCTATCAATGTATTGGAGGCGGTTGTAGAGAAATGTCTGTTGTCAAAATAAATGAACACGACGAACCGTGTTCAAGTTCTGAATGAAGCTGTTTGTTTTTCACATAGCCCCTGAGAAAGGATTTTCGAGTTATGGTTATTCAGTTTATAATTCCTCTCTTTATATATATATATATATATCCCCAATGTCTCCGAATGAGCAGGATGTGACACTAGGTCAATATTTTTAGCGGAGTTTAACAGATTTGAATTCAGTTTTCCTTTCTCTTAACTAATTACCATACCAAGCCTAGTCTGACGTACTATTTACCTATATCTAGAAGAACAATAGTTAAATTCATACCTTTCCGTAGATTTGAATAATAGAAACTAAAAATAGCCAATTTTCTTGATGTTAATTTTGATTTAAATAATAGACCTTACGTAAGATAAATTATATTCCCCTGGGTTAACGGTCAAAAAGAAAAAAAAATTCTGTTCAAATCCATCTGAAGAATCTGTGAATGGACGGAGGAAATAAATTTATGATGGAAAATACTAATTAATTTTCTTGTTCTTAATGATATTTTACTCTGCAAAGGTTGTTTTTTTTTTAAATATATATTCACATATATTAGTCTGATTCTATTTTATATAAATATTCTCAACACATGTTTCAGACTTCATCGTTGTCTTCAAGAAGTTAATAATGGTTAGAACAGTCTTTTTTTCTGGCTTTTATGGAGAAGATTGTTTTGATAGGGCTGTGATTCGTTTTAATTATCTCTATGAATGTCCAGTTAGTGTTAGTAGTTCGTGAAAACCTCCCGAAGAAGACGATAAAGTTTGAAACACTTGCAGAGTATAGTTATATGAAATAAAAAGTACCACATACGATTCCTTCTGCGGACGTATTAAATTATATATATATATATATATATATATATATATATATATATATATATATATATATATAAAATTAGATATACATATATCCCTTCGTTTCGAAACTTATTCATTTGACACAAGGTCATTTTTATTGTTGTGGGACCACGCACGAATCAATACTCATGCACGGCCGACACAAAAATGCTTGATTTCTTCGGTATTCCCTTTTAGGGTCATCTCAGGCACCAAGCAATAAACCTCTCCCTAGAAGCCGGTATTGCTTGAAGGAACGGATCTTGGGACCAGGCAGTCAGGTATTTCCCAGGCGTGATTTTTTTTCAAAATTGACTCAATAAAATCTATGGGAGATAACTCATTCGGGACATAATTTAGTAGATTATTCCCCTTGAATTCTATTTCCGTCTCAATGTCAGAAACGCATTTGAAAATGTTAAAAACATTTTTTTTATGATAAAAAGTGATAGAAATTTTTGATGAAAGAAAAGGAAAGAAAACTCCCTCAAAGAAAAGGAAAGAAAACTCCCGAAAATTACACCCCCACCAAAGAGCAAGTAAAAACAAACAGCTGTTTTTTTTTAGTTCATTTCTGATTTTAAAAATCCACACATTATTATGAGCACCCCACAAAAAATACCCAAATCACCCCACAAAAAACAAAACAAAACAAAAAAAACTCCAACCCCGCCACCCAACTCAGTTGAAAATACCAAATGATACATTTTAAATTGGTATTTTCTGTTAGGGAATGCTTATGAAGTGAAAAGACAAAGTACTGATCATCAATATTTAAACATGCAAAAAAAAAAAAGTTTGTGCAATGGAGCGATCCAAAGTTTGTGCATCCAAATTAATTGAGTAGTTTCGAAACAATTTTAAAATACTCATTTGAGTTTACCTCTAATATTTATTATTTATATATGAATATAATATACAAGATTTTTAAGAAAAATTGATATAATTTCGTTATCTGGTAACTTAACCAATTCTCTTGTTAATGGTCTCAAATTTTAGCGTCATGGATTGAAACAAGTCAACATTTCTTGTTTAATGGTTGATTTTCGTTTCAGGCATAAAAGAACACTATTCACTGTAAAATAAAGAGCGTTTAAACATTAAAGAAAGGATTCTAAGCTATTTTTTTAAACATGTTATAAAAATTTGAGATTATTTGAACGAGAATTAGTAAAGTTAATTGATTACGAAATGATATAAAATTTATTGAAACACTGTATATCTCAAATTAAATAAATCTTTTTGAAAGACTATATATATATATATATATATATATATATATATATATATATATATATATATATATATATATATATATATATATTGGTTCCTTTTGTTTTATCGCATATAAATCTTCGTGTATTATAATAATGCCAAAGCCATTATTGTTAGAACATTACTATAGTGGCTCTATTTAACCAATAACTGGGAGGATAAGGGGGTTCATATCTTTGCTTAGAGTTGAAATTTAAGTTCGAACTCCAGACACGCTATTATTTTCACTTTCGCATTAAGACCCGAAGGAAAATTATGAACCCCCTTATCACCACCCCCAGTCATGGGTTAAATAGTACCACTACCGTTCGTCTACAAAGATGACTTTAGCTTTAAAAAGTTAATATGCCATCAAGCAAAAATGATCGGTTTGCTTATCTTGGTTAATGGCATATCAACCCTTGTGGGTTATTTCATGGCAAACATTGTTTATATACACACACAAACACACATACATATATATACATATACGATTTGTAAGCAAATATTTTGTAGGTAACTTTATTTTAAAAAGAGTTTGAGTTCAATTGTTTGCACATAGTTAAATGGTTTCAAGTATTGCTATTAAACACGAATAATTCTATTTAATGTCAGTCATTTGCTTGTACACAAGTTCAAATCGTTTCAAGTATTGCTATCTCAGCGCAAATGAACCTTAGCCACCACCTTCTAGCACCTTAAAGATAAAATAGGGTTGGGTATGCCTATGGTCCGGGAAACCGGAGTTCAATCTCAGGTCGAGACATACCAAAGACTCATAAAAATGGTACTTGATTCTTCCTTGCTTAATACTCTGCATTATAAGGTACGGATCAAAGGTAAATGGAGCCATCCAAAGAAAGGGGTAGCGTCTTCCACAACACATCGGTGTTGTAGCTATTGAAAAGGGAGTTTTCGGTTCGCCCTTGACTAGGGTCACTAACTTTACTTGTTTTTTACAAGAGCAATTTAATGAATAAGGTCAGGACAATCATTTAGGCTTTTCCGACCACCCATCTAGCGCAGTAATGACCTAAGGGGAGTGTTTCAGGTCATTTGTCAAATTCGGTTGCCAGGTGACGCACGGCTCTGCCACCAAGATCCTGTCTTTAAGTATTACGGGTCACCATCCACGACTTGTGGAGGAGTCTTACGCCTCTGCAGAGATGCAGTCAGTGTATTTTACAGCCCCACACGAAAGGACGAAAAAAAAAAAAAAAAAAAAAAGAACAAGAAATTATCAGGTTACTTTGATCAACTTAACCCTAACCCTAACCCTAACCTTTCGCCCAAACAAATATTTTTGGGTGCTTTTGAAGCGTTTTGGCCCGGTTCGAACTAGCAAAGCATAGGTTTCCAAATTAGACAAAATTGCACATTCATCAAAACGGCTTTAAAATCAAACACTGAGTAAAGCAATGCATAACGTGTCAGCACACTAACTGCCACGATACTACCACCAACAACGAGTACCTGTTACAGCTTGAACTTCTTCGGTCACGTGATATACACGCCTCAAACTAACATTTATCAAAATATTGCAAAACTTTTGGTTTGGTTTGGTTTGGTTTTATGGCACATCAACCATTGTAGGTTATTCAAAACCGAATCCTCTTTATACATATATATTAGATATATAGGATTTGGTTTGGTTTGGTTTGGTTTTATGGCATATCAACTATTGTAGGTTATTTAAAGCCGAATCCTCTTTATACATATATACTAGATATATGATGCATTATATTAAATATGGTGCATTCAATAAGTTTCCAGACTTTTTTTGTACAGGCATTTAAAATTGTCGAAGACTCTTGCAAATTCAGTATGTTATTGCTATACATCTTATGAGATGACTGACCAACTTTAATGATTTCAGGTGAAAATGAACAGCTACAGTAGGAATTGGAATACATCCTACTAAAGCCGGATGGTGAATTTCAAAAATGCAATCTGGACGTGAGGACACTTTAGAAGAACGATATGCAATAAAATTCTGTTTTAAACTTGGAAAAAAATGATGCTACAGAAACGTATGAAATGCTTCAGACTGCTTTTCGACCATCTTGCATGAATCGAACATCAGTTTTTGAGTGGCATAAGAGATTCAAGGAAGGCAGGGAATCTATGAGGGATGGGGAGAGGTGTGGTAGGAGTAAGGAAGTCAATACACCACAGTTGATTGGCCAAAGGGTTAGGGTTAGGGTTAGTATGTTGAGGTTTTAAGGGAGTTCAGGAAGAGATTCCGTCAGAAGAGGCCAGCACTCTTCAAATCGGGTTAGTGGCATTTCCAGCAGGACAATGCACCAGTCCACAACTCCATCCTTGTCACAGACTATTTGACCAAGATGGGCATCAACACAGTTCCGCAGCCTCCGTCTAGTCCAGACCTTGCTCCCTGTGACTTTTGATTATTCCCTAAGCTCAGAGACTGCCGTTATGAGACAATTGAGGAGATGAAAGAGGCTGTGACGAAGGTCATTGACACGCTCACACAAGAGGACTTCCATGGGACCTTCCAGAAGTTGTTGGAACGGTAGAACAAGTGCATTGCAGCCGAAGGAGATTTCTTCGAAGGGGACTAGCGTTTCATGAGTATACTATCAATAAAAGTGCCCACACGAAAAAAGCCTGGAAACTTATTTAATGATCCTCGTATATATTAAATATATAAGAATTGGTCTGATTTGGTTTTATGGTACATCAACCATTTTAGGTTATTTAACGCCAAATCTTCTTTATACATATATATTAGATATATATGATTTGGTCTGATTTGGTTTTTTGGCATATCAACCATTGTAGGTTATTTAAATGGTTCTATGTATCACTAAAAATGGTTCTCTGTATCACTAAAACTTCAATTAAACATCAGTCATTTATTTACACATAGTTAGATGATTAATCATTTCTAGTTTAAATGTCAAACAGTTCGATTTAACCCATAGATAGGACCTACCAGGTGCTATCACTCAAGGCCAGAGTGGACCTGGGAGTGATGGCAATGAAGAGTTACTCTGCATTTTCCAAAGCTCCAGCATTACTGAACCCTCATCATCAGATTATTTAATGATATATCCAGGGCACTCGTTGAGGGAGTCTTACCCCTCCGCAGAGACGCAGTCGGTGTATTCTACAACCCCGGGCCGACTGGGCAGGCAAAACTTTTGACTAATCTTTGTAATAGAAAACATTTTCCAAAAATCTTTAATGGAAGTCCAAAGAAATACCCCCCCCCCAAAGTAAATGTTCTATTTAAAGTTAAATGTCATGGAATTCCGTTTTTCTTGTTTAATGTCCGTGTTTTTGCAACTGTCTAAAACAGGAGACGCATAACAAATTATCAGCTCATTCAAATACTGATGAGAAATACTTCACACACACACACACACACACACACACACACACACACACACACACACACACACACACACACACACACACACATATATATATATATACATATGCACATGAAATAAGCACAAATATATTTATAGACAGAGGTATATACATACACATGCATACGTATCTAAATATGGATATATGTACTTGTATTTGCATGCACATATAAATTAAAGAATTCGTATACACATCAAAACACATGCACAGCTAGATACACGTTTTTCAAAAGCAGAAAAAAAAATCTATGAACAGGAATATCCTGATTTAAATAATTGTACTATTTATCTATCGATCAATATATCTATCTATCTATCTATCTATCTATCTGACTAATCATATTCAGTGTCTATCTATTTGTCTATCGATCAATAGGAGTTTTTTTTTTCAAATTTATCCATCTATCTGGGCTTGTGCACATTTCTCTCTCTGTCTTTCAATCAATTTATATAATTCTCTCCAGTATCTATCTATCTATCTATCTATCTATCTATCTATCTATCTATCTATCTATCTAATTCTCTTCAATATCTATCTATCTATCTATCCAATTCTCTTCAATATCTATCTATCTATCTATCTATCTATCTATCTATCTATCTATCTATCTATCCAATTCTCTTCAATATCTATCTATCTATCTATCTATCTATCTATCTATCTATCTATCTATCTATCTATCTATCCAATTCTCTTCAATATCTATCTATCTATCTATCTATCCAATTCTCTTCAATATCTATCTATCTATCTATCTATCTATCTATCTATCTATCTATCTATCTATCTAATTCTCTTCAATATCTATCTATCTATCTATCTATCTATCTATCTATCTATCTATCTATCTATCTATCTATCTATCTATCTATCTATCCAATTCTCTTCAATATCTATCTATCTATCTATCTATCTATCTATCTATCTATCTATCTATCTATCTATCTAAGCTCAGTTAAGTTGCTGAGATAATTACATCCCATCTTAATTCTGCCTGTAAATTTTCGTTGAAATATTTTTGAGCGTCTCTGCTTTGTGTAAATGTATCTCATTATTGACATCGTTTTTTTTTCTATGTAATAGAATACGTATATTTCTATTTCCTCCTTGCTTGAATTTATATCTAGTGTATCCTACTATTAGACCCAATCATTATTAAAACAGAATATATATATATATATATATATATATATATATATATATATATATATATATACTTTGATAGTAGATGTAACCTGTGACTATGATATACCCAGACCCGGGAAATTTATTAAATCCGAGATGTGATTTAATAGCTAGATGTAGACATAAGAATAAATTTAAACTATAGACAAATATCATAGATAATGTTTAATTAATTAAAAATAGGTTTAATTTGAGATTTGAGGTGAAATGAATAAAATAAAAAAATGGGAAGACACCATGTGATGTGAACGTACTTTTCAATAGAAAGGTAACTGAATTAACGGGCACAAATATAAATTTTGAATTTAAAATTTTAATTTTAAATTTTGAATTTAATTTAAGATAAGTATTACTGTAACCTTTACGTAAGGTTAATAAGAATTGTTGTAATTCCCTAAATTATTATTAAATCTGGAGATTTACGTTGAAATGTATTTAGAATTTAAAATTCAAAAATTTAAAATTTAATTTACTGTAGAAAGTGAGTTTAGAATATACGTCTAGTTACTTTATTGCGATTCCAACCGGTAATAAAAAGAAAAACAGGAAGGGGACAAATGGGGAGGAAACTCTTCCCTCCTCTTCTACCCCCTCCCACCCCTCATTCCTGTGTCCATCCTGGCTGCATGAATTATATCCATTGAATCTGAAGAAGTCCAGTTAATTGTTGTCATTGATTCATATCAATACTCATAACAGGATGGAAATAAATTTATAATCCGAATGTGACCGGTTTTTGTTTTTCTTAAAGGTATATATATATATGTTGACTATTCAAAATACACTTCTAGGATTCGCTTTTTGTAATAGTTCTCTTTGTAGGAAATGGAATTTTTATTCTAAAAATGTTTACAAATGAGCAAAACATGGGTTTGCTACAAAGAGCCAGGGTAAAAAAGACAGTCTATGAAATGGAAACAGACTGACTCTCCGGTAAAGGAAAAGTTCAGGGCGCAGTGGTCGGCAAAGAAAGTCACTGTCTTCTAGAATATGAAAGGACCCTGAAGACTGTTGATTTCCTTTAAAAAAAGTTGCAGCTGTAAACAACGCTTCCTATTGCCAACTCCTTAGGCAATATTTCACCTCATTTATTGAATAACCTTCGTATATATTTGTTATACCGGAACTATACACTCAGTGACTCTTTTTAGTATGACACCGGTAAAGATATAAATGGACGGTGTCTGACTACTTCAAGGAAAAAAGCGTTAATCGCTCTCTGATAGACTTGCCAACTCTTCGGCTTGTACCTGTGGAATACCTTTATTGAACCAACGATACAACAATATCCAAGTCATATGTTGATCCAGTCTATCATGAAAATGCTTAACGAGCCGTTTTGAAATGGTCAGAGCTGGAGGTACTTTTTCAACCTGGTCGGAACCTAATGATTCCCTGCTCAGCCCTGTTTTATATAAGACAATAAACTTGTGTGATTAACTTAACGCCAGACACTTGAAAAAATAAATAGATAAATAGAAAATAAAAATAACGAAAGAATTAAAGGTCTTTACTGCCTTGTCAAAGAGAAGGAAAACTTTGAATACGAATCATAAGTACTCCTTGTGTAATACACTCTATTCAATCCAAGACTACTCCTTGCGTAGTACTCTGTATTTAAACCAGGAATTCTCCTTGAGTAATACTCTGGGTTTAAACCAGGAGTATTCCTTGTAAAGTACTCGGTACTCAGTTTAAAATACCTTGTGTCACATCCTGTCTGTGAGCGGAGGGGTCGAATAAATCGGTCCTGTGGCGATAATTCGCGCGGTTACATCACGTGATAATAAGAATGACGAGGCAGCTGTGTGAGTCCTGTCAAAATGGCCCGAAAACAACGTTATCACAGATGGTGATTGTTGTTGACAAAGCAGGCGTGAATGCAATGGGTGCTGTTTCAATCTTGTTATATAAGCAAGTGCACAAGTACATAATATATATATATATAATATAATATAATATAATATATATATATATATATATATATATATATATATATATATATATATATATATGTGTGTGTGTGTGTGTGTGTGTGTGTGTGTGTGTGTGTTCACGCATGCGTACATGAAGGCATGAATACATGTAGGCTTAGGAACTGACAGCAGTAAATTAGATAGTTTTTCTTTATCCCAATCCAGTAAAAAACTAACTTTTTTATTCTTTTTTTTTTATTGCTATTGAATGAAAACGGATATAATTAGGTATTACTTATGAAGAAACTCTTCAGCATCGAAACTTTATAACTAATTGTAAAATTGCATTAAATAACCCACGAAGGTTTATTTGCCATTAAACAAAGAAACAATCTAAAATTGTATCACATCTGTAAATAAAGATACAATAGGATGAATATATGTAAAAAGTTTACTTATTTTTGGACTGTTTCATGTTCATGTTTTTGTTTAGAGAGTTTCAATTCTGTAGAGTTTGGTCATGGATAATATCTAATGATGTCCATTTTGATAGCATAATTTTCCCGTTGAAATGATAAAATCCTTAAGAAGAACATAAACTATTTCTTTAAAAAATGGTTGGGTGTACTTATCTATGGGCAATACTATCTCTCTCCCCCCCTCTCTCTCTCTATATATATATATATATATATATAAATGAATAGGTCTGCAAATGAATTTATTTTGGTATTTTAGGTTTTATTTCATATAATTATGCTCCACGCATATTTCGGACCTCGTGGTCCTCTTTAGGGGATTAATAATGGCTAGGGTCGTCTCTGCTACTAGTTTTTTTTACAGTGAAGATTATTTTACCATGAGATTATTTTTTTCAAATGAACCCCTTCACACGGACGTGCAAGCATTGGACGACCAACTAGAACTTATCTACAAGAGCTCTGTATGGACACAGGATGTAGTCTAGAAGACCTACCGGAAACGAGTTTTCTCGCTGTTTGTAATTTCATTTATAAATTACCGTATTTGATGGTATATATAACACACTGGTATATAAGATGCTCCCAAATTTTTGCTGGGCAAATCAAGAAAAAAAACAAAAAAACCCAAAGAACATAGAACTTATATTAAATGGGATGAAATAAACAAAATGAAAATTTTTAATGAGGACACTTTTAATCTGCAAAATTTTAAATAGTGACGATAGGTATATGAAAGTCTAAACTAATAGAAGTTGCCAGTTAGCTAATTTCGGCCGACTATCACGAAAGTTAAACCTACACATGACATATAAGACATAGGGGAATTTAAAGATATTTTTAGTAAAAAAACAAAAAAAGAAAAAAGTACACCTTATATGGCATCAAATACTTAGAACTAATTTGTTTGTACATTAGTATTAGTTTCTACACAGTTAAATGGTAATGGTTTCAATTATTGCTATCTAACACTAATAATTTCAATTCAATACTAATCATTTGTTTGCAGACAGTGAAGTGATTACAAGTATTGCTATCTAACACTTATAATTCAATTCAATATTAATCATTTGTTTGCAGACTGAGAAGTGATTACAAGTATTGCTATCTAACACTTATAATTCAATTCAATATTAATCATTTGTTTGCAGACTGAGAAGTGATTACAAGTATTGCTATTTAACACTTATAATTCAATTCAATATTGATCATTTGTTTGCAGACTGAGAAGTGATTACAAGTATTGCTATTTAACACTAATAATTCAATTCAACACTCTTCATTTATTTGCACACAGTCAAATGGTTCCAAGTATAGCTGAGTAAATTCAATTTTGTATAATTTATTTGGACATAATTTAAATGTTAAACAGTTCTATTTGACCGATTGATGGCACCCTATCAGGTACTACCTATCCGAGCCAGGGTGGATCTGGGTACGATGGCTATGAAGAGGTACTTCAGATTTGTCAAAGCTCTAGGACTAGAACCTCGCCATCAGATGGAATAATGTCATAAACAGGACGCTTGTTGTGGGGTGGGGTTCACCCCTCTGCAAAGATATAATCATATGATTTTTTTTGTTTGGTTTGGTTTCTTTCTTTTATGGCATATCAACCTTTGTGGGTTATTTAATACCAAAACCATCGTTTTAGAACAGTAATGATATTATTTAACTGATATTTTCCGGGGTAGTTAGGGTGGGGGTTCATATATTTGTTTATTTAAGGAGTAAACGATATCTCATGAACTTAAAGAAAACAAAATTCACACGTTTTAATCAAAATGGTGGCATATCCTCGTTGAATAAGCCTCTGAAACTAGTAGACCAGTTCATATACCTCAGTAGCAATATCCCATTGACTGAAAGCGATGTCAACATTACACATAGGCAAAGTATGAACTGTTATTGATTGGTTATCGACTATATGGAAATTTGATTTCTGATAAAATAAAGTTGTAGCCGTGTCAGTACTACCGTATGGTTGCACCATTTAGACTTTAACGAAATGTCAGAAGAAAAAGTTAGATGGGAACTACACAAGGACGCAGCGTGTTGTTTTGAACTAATCCTGGAAGCAGCACAAAAAAAAAGGAGTTATACGGACACTTACCTCCCATCTCACAAACTATTCAAGTAAGACATGTTAGGCACTATTGGTTAAGAAAGAATGAACTCATAAGCGACGTTCTCCTATGAGTTCCTACACATGAACGCGGCAGTGTTAACCGACCAGCAAAATTAACATTCACTATCTCTGTGCTGATACTAGGTACCATCTAGAGGACCTACCAAATGCGATTGCCGATAGAGACGGATGGCGACAAAAAGAGAGAATCCGAGCTGTTGGCTCGCTTTGATGCAGCAGCTGAGGATCATGATAAATGTATCGATTATGTTTTCATCGTTTAAAAGGATAGTTGATTGACTTTACAAGTCTTACTACAAGTGCAAGCAGCAATTAAACAAAAACAAAAAATACAAAGCAAAAAACAAAACAAAGCAAACAAACAAAAACCAACAAAAACAAAAAGACAAATCGTTAGTTTTTACATCGCCAGGTAGTGAGTTCGATTCCAGGTAAGAAGTAAAAAAAAAAATAACGTTCGAGAGAAAGCATTCTTTTTTTTTTTTATAAGGGGAGAGAGGAGGGGTTCTGAATTCTCACGGTCATGCAATGTTTAAGTGCAAATTACGAAAGAAGGATGACCAAAATTGACCTGGTCCGACGGGACTTGGAGAGAGCCGGACGCGTGGAGGTTGAAGAACGTTTCAGAGAGCTATCTAACTAACCGTGATGTTAGAGCCATTCGGCTGTCTTGAGTTGACGTGCGACAGGAACACTGAAAACTAATTAAACAGAAAGAAAAGAAGAAGAAGAAAAAATAGTCAGAAATAAAAGAGAGAAGGAAAAAGAAAAAAAAAAGAAAGAAAAAGAGTAAATGCCGTCAGTAAATTATTATTATTATTATTATTATTATCAATAGAAGATTAATTAGAGTTAGTGAAAGAATGTAATGAAAGATAAAAAAAAAATCAAATGACAGGATAAAGAAGAGACATAAAGACAGCAAAAAGTGAATGCATCTGTGAGAAAAGGAGAGAGAGAGAGAGAGAGAGAGAGAGAGAGAGAGAGAGAGAGCAGATATGAAGAAAAAGAAAGAGAATGGTTTGGTTCAATTCATTGTTCATTTCTGTCATGATAGATACACCTTCTCACTCTCTTTATATCTTTTTCTTACACAGACAGACTGTTTCGTTCTATCAGAACTCATCAATGTGGCTAGACAGAATAGATTACTTACGCTGGGATCGAAGCCTGGCTGATTGCAACGCCAATCCAAGAGTCAACCACTCAGCCACGAGGAAACTAACGCAAGCGAAGGAAATTTAAACGGTTATGTATCACATTTGTTTTGTTTACATATATCCGCTAAACGGCTACCGAGAGCTCGATTCATTTGAAGAGCCTTCACAGACATATATATAAGTTTCCAGACTTTATTTGTACAGGCATCTAAAATTGCCGTAGATTCTTGAGAATTCAGTATGTTATTGCTATACATCTTATGAGATGACTGACCAATTTTTATGATTTCAGGTTTAAATGAACAGCTACAGTAGGAATTGGAATACACCCTGATTGTCACAGCTGGTGAATTTCAAAAATGCAATCTGGACGTGAGGACACTTTAGAAGAACGATATGCAAGAAAATCGTGTTTTAAACTTGGAAAATATGCCACAGAAATGTATGAAATGCTTCAGACTGCTTTTCGACCATCTTGCATGAATCGAACATCAGTTTTTGAGTGGCATAAGAGATTCAAGGAAGCCGGGGAGTCTGTGAGGGATGATGAGAGGTGTGGGAGGAGTAAGGAAGTCAATACACCACAGTTGATTGGCTAAAGGCTTATGGTTAAGGTTACTATGTTGAGGTTTTAAGGGAGTTCAAGAAGAGATTCTGTCGGAAGAGGCCAGCACTGTTCAAATCGGGTCAGTGGCATTTCCACCAGGACAATGCACCAGTCCACAACTCCATCCTTGTCACAGACTATTTAACCAAGATGGGCATCAAGACAGTTCCTCAGCCTCCCTATAGTCAAGACCTTGCTCCCTGTGACTTTTGCTTATTCCCTTAGCTAAGAGACTGTTATGAGACAATTGAGGAGATGAAAGAGGCTGTGACGATGGTCATTGATACGCTCACACAAGAGGACTTCCATGGGGCCTTCCAGAAGTTATTGGAAAGGTACAACAAGTGCATTGCAGCCGGAGAAGATTACTTCAAAGGGGATAAGAGTTTCATGTGCGTACTATCAATAAAAGTGCCCATACGAAAAAAGTCTGGAAACTTATTTAATGATCCTCGTATATATATATATATATATATATAGTTACGATTCAAATTTAATGCTAAAGCTATTTTAATGAGCCAAATCTTTTCCATGTCCGAAAATGCAAAGCAATATAACTATATTTCATGTGTAAAAGAAAAAAGATATAAAACAGGATAAAACTCGCAATTCAGAGTTTCACGGCTTAGGTTCTCAGGTGAAGTAAAGTATTCTTATCTAATGCCAATAATCTGTATAGTTATATGGTTTCAAGTAATTATTCCTATTTAATAATTATTTGTTTGCACATAGTTGTATGGTCTCAAGTATTTCTCTCTAATACTAATATTTTTTGAATATATCTATTTAATTCAGAGATGGGATCCTAACTGGAATTACCACTTCAGGTTGACATGGGAGTAATGGTGGTAAAGAAGAAGAAGAAGAAGAAGAAGAAGAAGAAGAAGAAGAAGGAAGCGAAGGAGCAAGAGTGTGTGGAAGAGAAAAAGAAGACCAGGAAGGAAGAAGAAGAAGGAGGAGGAAGGGGATGACGAGGAGGCGCAAGAGCGTGAGGAAGAGAAAAAGACAAGAAGAAGAAGAAAAGCAAGAGTGTGTGAAAGAGAAGAAGAAGAAGAAGAAGAAGAAGAAGAAGAAGAAGAAGAAGAAGAAGAAGAAGAAGAAGGAAGCGAAGGAGCAAGAGTGTGTGGAAGAGAAAAAGAAGACCAGGAAGGAAGAAGAAGAAGGAGGAGGAAGGGGATGACGAGGAGGCGCAAGAGCGTGAGGAAGAGAAAAAGACAAGAAGAAGAAGAAAAGCAAGAGTGTGTGAAAGAGAAGAAGAAGAAGAAGAAGAAGAAGAAGAAGAAGAAGAAGAAGAAGAAGAAGAAGAAGGCAAAAAGACGAGTCAACGAAGAAGTGGAGAAAATGAAAAAAAAAAAAAAAACCCATAAAAAACAAACAAATTAACTTCGAGAAAGAGTCAAGATCTCAGTCCTCTGGAATATCGTGAATCGAAAAAAAAAAAAAAATGGCGATGGTGGATGGAGAGAGTATGTGTGGGGCGTGGGAAAAGACTGTTTTTTTTACGCGGTGAGTGGGTGTGTTTTCTGACGGAGATTTCGAACCAAATGAAGCCAACTTACAACGATGAGGCAAATGACGACCCCGAGGATTCCACCGGCGAGCACATCACTCCAATGATGCTTGTAGTCGGAGATGCGTGTGAGACATGTGTAGAAACCGAAGATGATAGCCGCTACCTCAACAACACCTTTGAAGAGCGAACACATACGGCGAGGGAAAGCGATATGCACGTAGATCTGCAACATACAAAAAGAAACACCCCCCCCCGGTGAGACAGATGGTAACCAATCGTTTAATCAATCGTGACAAATATACATACTCGTGTAATGAATAACCAGAGATCGTTCATTACAAGCGATATATTTTTGTTATTTCCAAACTTACCTTGTTTCTAGGCTTATCCTTGCCAAAACTTCGATCTAAAGCCTATACCTTGTTGAATATCGACCGTAAGACCTCTTTTAACATGCTTGGGGGGTGTCCTCGTGGTGTAATGGTTAAAGCGATGAACTACGGAATCGTAGTACGCGAGTTCGTACTCCAGTCGCGCTATTACGTTCACTTTCGGGCAAATACCCTTGGGAAAGGTATGAACCCCCTTATTCTCCCTCCAGCTATGGGTAAATAGTAGGACGGACTAGGTTCTTCAGCCTTGGTGAGGCAACTAGTCTAGGAGAAGGAAAACTCTGAATTCAAAACCTGTTAAACTCCGCTTAAAAATTGACCTTGTGTCATATCCTGCCCGAGCGGAGGGGTTGGTAAATAGTACCTCTTTTAACATGCTGCGTAAATTGCTTGGGTGACATAACAGGAAATAGACCGGTTTCCTCAAGTAAACATAGCTCAGATGTTTCCTCCGAGGAAGAGCTGTGCAAGTTGCGCGAGGGGCATGCTAGAAAAGAAGCGTGTCCACGCGCAACGTGTAGGCGGAAGGTGTGACCACGAGGATTGTGAGGGCATCCGGGAAATTATGTAAACCAGGGAAGATGTCGACCCCAGTAGAGACGAGCGGAGAACGAAAAAGACCGACAGAAGAGCTACTAAACGTTACGCCGCTCTGGGTGCTGACCTTGTGCCAGAATGCCCAGGGTTGAGAAGTAGAGAAGAGCCTGAGCTGTACCAGACTCGCGAAAGCAGAGAAGCGAGGAGAATCTAAGATGATTCAGTTCTTTTAGATGGCCCTGGTGGGACTCCCGAATGTAGAGAAGCGAGGATAAACTAACATGATTGAATGCCTTGAGGTGGTCCTGTACCAGTCTCTCGAAAGCAGAACGAAGAAGCGGTTCACTGAAGATTCGTATCTCACCATCTTCGACTCTCTCCCTCACTCTACCATTTCGTACGTTTTTGAGTTATAAAAAGGAAAGAAAATAGGTAGATTATATTTTTATAAATCAGCATCGTTGTTCTTCTTCCACGTATACGGCAACCTAAATAAAAGCCATTTGCCAAGATAACAAAGCTTTTACTTAATATTGTTCACTATTTACCACACCAATTCATTTAATGTGTACTAACATTAAACTTCCTTTTCTTGCAAATGAACACAGTAAACTACATCAAGGTCTCGACTACTATATTTATTCATGGTATAGCATTAAGTTTGATTACATTACAGTTGTTTTAAAAGCATAAAAAGGTATTTGAATGTTTCGTCTTTGTGCTATTTCTCTTTTGGTGCCTTGCCAGTCCAGTAGACAGCACGTGCATTTTCGGGGGTGTCCCCGTGGTGTAACGGTTAAAGCGATGGACTGCGAAATCGTAGCACGCGAGTTCGAACTCCAGTCGCGATATTACGTTCACTTTCGAGCAAATACCCTTGGGAAAGGTATGAACCCCCTTATTCTCCCGGCTATGGGTTAAATAGCACCCCTAATGTTCTTAACCCACGAAGGTTGATATGCCATTAAACAAAGAAACCAAACCAAACAAAACGTGCATTTTTATCCTCTCGAAAAGAGCAGTACAAAATCTATTACTTTTGTGATTATAGTTAATCAGTTTGAAACGAACGGAAACAACTAGGTTTGAAATTTGAATTCGGCTCACCCGTTCCAATATCCGTGCCGATCCCATCACACTGACGGTGTCTCCAACACGTTTATGTACTGTTTAGCCAGCTGAGCCGAATCCATAACAAAGCCGGTCGTGTCTCCATAGTCATGTTTCAGATTTAAAGGCTTCGTAAATAGATATATTCAAAGTGAACCTTCTGGGTTGCATAATGCGGGGTTTCATGCAATCAAAAGTCGAATTACGAGATGATACGATGCCACGCTCCCACCACGATTAGGGGAAAAAAACTCCCAATAAAATAAGAAAAGGAACAATAAAAAATCCCGACCAGGGTGTTCGACGCTTGACAAATTTCTGTAGACCACCCTGGTGTGTACACACTCTACGGTCTTACAGGATGTCCTATTGTTGAGACAAATCTTAGCTGGTCTTTATTCAGCTGGTCACCGCATGTTCGCACAAGGAAATCAGGAAACCTGTGTTTACAGACCTTTATTACTCTGTATAGATAAATACTCGTGTGGAAAATGTCTACCTATCTAATTTCATTTAGTATTTTTCTTTTTCTCTCTTTCTCTCTATGTCTCATTCAGTTTAATTTCATTCTATCTATCTATCTATCTATCTATCTATCTATCTATCTAATTCTCTTCAATATCTATCTATCTATCTATCTATCTATCTATCTATCTATTTCATTCTGTTAAACATCTTTTTCTTTCTCTATCTTATTCTATTCAATATCTATATATCTATCTATCTCATTTCAACTCCTCTCTTCACTGTACTCTCCCTCAATGGTTCTGTTCAATTTCTCTCTCTCTCTCTCTCTCTCTCTCTCTCTCTCTCTCTCTATCTATCTATCTATCTATCTAATTCTCTTCAATATCTATCTATCTATCTATTTCATTCTGTTAAACATCTTTTTCTTTCTCTATCTTATTCTATTCAATATCTATATATCTATCTCATTTCAACTCCTCTCTTTACTGTACTCTCCCTCAATGGTTCTGTTCAATTTCACTCTCTCTCTCTCTCTCTCTCTCTCTCTCTCTCTCTCTATCTATCTATCTATCTAATTCTCTTCAATATCTATCTATCTATCTATCTATCTATCTATTTCATTCTGCTAAACATCTTTTTCTTTCTCTATCTTATTCTATTCAATATCTATATATCTATCTATCTCATTTCAACTCCTCTCTTCACTGTACTCTCCCTCAATGGTTCTGTTCAATTTCTCTCTCTATCTATCTATCTATCTATCTATCTAATTCTCTTCAATATCTATCTATCTATCTATCCATCTCATTTCAACTTCTCTCTTCATTGTCCTCTCTCTCAATCGTTCTGTTCTCTCTCTCTCTCTCTCTCTCTCTCTCTCTCTCTATCTATCTATCTAATTCTCTTCAATATCTATCTATCTATCCATCTCATTTCAACTTCTCTCTTCACTGTCCTCTCTCTCAATCGTTCTGTTATCTATCTATCTATCTATCTATCTACCTAATTCTCTTCAATATCTATCTATCTATCCATCTCATTTCAACTTCTCTCTTCATTGTCCTCTCTCTCAATCGTTATGTTCTCTCTCTCTCTCTCTCTCTATCTATCTATCTATCTAATTCTCTTCAATATCTATCTATCCATCTCATTTCAACTTCTCTCTTCACTGTCCTCTCTCTCAATCGTTCTGTTCTCTCTCTCTCTCTCTCTCTATCTCAATCTGTTCAATATCCTTTTCTTTCTCTATCTTATTCTATTCAACATCTATCTATCTGATTATGTCATACGCCAATATATGTGCATATATATCAGTCGATCTACCGATTTTTGCTAGACGGAGAGTCATAAACCTGTTTCATTCTAAATAAAACTATCGTGACAAATAATCTATTTTGTGACAGGATAATTGGGTAAGTATGATACTCTTCAAAATATACGTGTACAAGTGTGTGTATACATGGGTGTACATGCATGTATACACACATACACACACATACACAGAATGCACACTTATGTTTACACAAAAAAACCACGGATATAGACTAGAGGTCTTCACGGACAATTAACTCCAAGGGGACATTCACAGACACAAAACTCGAATCAAACAAAATCAAAACAACCTATCAAAACAATCTTTACTATAAAAAAAAAAAAAACACAACCAGAACTTACCATTCAAATCGCCAGCAAAAAAAACCCCCGTAAATATCCGAAGCACATGTAAGTGCACAAGTATATAAAATAATAATAATAATAAACTCTGAATTTGAAATCAGTTCCTATGTCTCTTCATCAAACTGATTTTCTTCCCTCTGTGTCATTCTGTTAATCTCTCTTTCTCTCTATCATCCTATTCTGTTTATATATATATATATATATACCTGCCATCTCAAAAGCCATCCACCAAGTAAGACGAAAAGACATGCGAGACACTGCTGGAGAAGCAAGGAAGTACTCATAAGTGACGTTCATTTATGGACCCCTAAACATGGAGATGCCAGTGTTGGCTGACCTGCAAGAATTTATCTACATCAGCTCCGTGTGGACACAGGACATAGTTTGGAAGACTTGCCGGAAACGATGGATGATAGAGAGAGAGAGAGAGAGAGAGAGGAGAGAGAGTGAGTAAGAGAGAGGAGAGAGTGAGTGAGAGAAATCTGTGCTGCTAGCTCGACTTGATGATGATAATTATATATATATAGTAATATATATATATTTTTATATATATATATATATATATATATATATATTAGTATATTAGTTGCTAAAAAATAACGCTGAAGAAGGTTATTACAACCGAAACATTCAACGTCGACGTTCATGATAAATTAATCAGATTTTGGATTATTTGTTTTTTCAACTTTCTTCATTCCTATATGTACAATAACTCTATCATTGATATTGAGCACTATTTAATAATACCGCAAAATTTGGTCCACTATTAACTCACCAAGTGAGCAAGTGATAACTATAAACCACTACTATATGTAACTTACTTTTGGAACAAGTTCACCAGTATGATCCTCCTAGTGAGGATCGAACTCATTGTTTATTAGTAATAAGTAGTTTGCAAACCCTTAGGCTACATCGATGCGCCTTCACTTCATATGTGTTTTAGGGGTATTAGCAAGATATGTTATATGAGACAAGGTAAAAAAAAAAAGAAAGAAGGAGAAGACAATCGTGACATCCGAACTGAAGAACGTTCGGTTAACATTCTGCAAAGAGTGCCGTTTGGATTGTTGAAATAACAGATAAATAAACATTTTTTCTTTTTACATGCTGTCAGTCCGGGTCCGTGTGGAACTGAATACAGTTATAACAAACGAAGAAGAAGAAGAAGAAGAAGAAGAAGAAGAAGAAGAAGAAGAAGAAGAAGAAGAAAATAGAGCAAGGGAATAAAATGGAGTGTGTTGATATTATCTAAGCCAGGTATAAGAGGAAAAGTCTTGAACTAAGCTCAGCAACAATGTTTATATATATATATATATATATATATATATATATATATATTTGTGTGTGTGTGTGTGTGTGTGTGTGTGTGTGTGTGTGCGTGGGGACATTTAACTCCTCCTCCACAAATGCAGGATATGACACTTTTTAAGCAGAGTTTAACAGTTTTGGAGTCAGAATTTTTCTTCTCCTAGACCGGTTTCCACATCAAGGTTATAGAGCCCCGTCTGCCCTATAAGTTACCCTTTATTGGAAGGAGAATGATTGGATTTATACCTTTCCCAAGAGTATTAGCGCTATGTGAAATACAAACTGTCTATTCATCTCGTTGTGTCCATTTTTTTTTACCCCTGTAGCAATTCCTCCACTAGCCCATATGTGTGTGTGCGTGTGTGTTTATCTGCTTGTGTGCATATGTGTATGTTCTGATTTCAAAGAATTATTTGATTACAGGTCTAAATTGTTGGCGATCGTAGTCGAGGGAAACCCGAAGGCTCCTTTTTCAATAGCTACTACACTAGTAATACTCGGGGAGGGCACTACTCCTTTTCCTGGATTGCTCCACTTTAGCCTAGATACATACCTTATATTGTTGAGTGTTAAGCAAGGAGGTATCAAGTACCATTTTTTTAGTTTTTGGTATGACTCAACCTGGGATTAAACCCAGGTCTCTCGGAACATTGGCGAACACTCTATTCATTGGGAGCAGGTCGAGTATATATTAATTGCAAATAGGTCATAAAACATTCATTTCCTCGCTGAAATATCACATAATTCCTTGCAACCGTTACCAACCCCACCTTCAATAATGGTTGGTTGTGTTTTATGGCATATCAATCATTGTGGGTTACTTAATGCCAAATCCTGTTCATACATGTTTTTTAAGTGAAAAGTTTGTCGATAACATTTTTAAAACGAGACAGATCTCATTTGCTTGCACATAGTTAAATGGTAGAGTAAATGATTAAATATTTCTATTTTACTCATAGATGGGACCCTGATAGATACTACCGCTCCGAGTCAGAGTGGACTTGAGAGTAATGGCAATGAAGGAGTATTCTTTATTTCTGAAATCTCCAGGATTGGAGCTTCATCTTCAGTTAGTTTAGTGTTATATTCCGGATACATATTGTGGGGTTGAGGTTTTATCTCTTTGCTGAGATGCATTCGGGGTATTCTACGGCCCCAGCCGACTGGGTTAGCTTTCAATGACACTTACCGCCAGATATAACATCGAGTACATGGCAAATGATGAATGACCGGACAGGAACGATAATCTGTTTAAAAAGATGAAAAAAAAAAAAAAAAGAATTATTAGTCGTAAATAACGTATAAAAAATACATGTGAAATTCAATAAGTTTCCAGACTTTTTTGAACAGGCATTCAAAATTGTCGTGTTATTGCTATACATCTTATGAGATGACTGACCAATTGTTATGATTTCAGCTTCAAATGAACAGCTATAGCAGCAATTGGAATACACCCTACTAAAGCCTGATTGTCACCGCTGGTGAATTTCAAAAATGCAATCTGGACGTGAGAAAGAACGATATGCAAGAAAATCGTGTTTTAAACTTGGAAAAAATGCCACAGAAACGTATGGAATGCTTCAGACTGCTTTTCGACCATCTTGCATGAATCGAACATCAGTTTTTGAGTGGCATAAGAGATTCAAGGAAGGCAGGGAGTCTATGAGGGATGGGGAGAGGTGTGGTAGGAGTAAGGAAGTCAATACACCACAGTTGATTGGCCAAAGGGTTAGGGTTAGGGTTAGTATGTTGAGGTTTTAAGGGAGTTCAGGAAGAGATTCCGTCAGAAGAGGCCAGCACTCTTCAAATCGGGTTAGTGGCATTTCCAGCAGGACAATGAACCAGTCCACAACTCCATCCTTGTCACGGACTATTTGACCAAGATGGGCATCAACACAGTTCATCAGCCTCCCTATAGTCGAGACCTTGCTCCCTGTGACTTTTGGTTATTCCCTATTCTCAGAGGCTGTCGTTATGAGACAATTGAGGAGATGAAAGAGGCTGTGACGAAGGTCATTGACACTCTCACACAAGAGTACTTCCATGGGGCCTTCTAGAAGTTGTTGGAAAGGTACAACAAGTGCATTGCAGCCGGAGGAGATTACTTTGAAGGGGATTAGAGTTTCATGTGTGTACTATCAATAAAAGTGCCCATACGAAAATGTATGGAAACTTATTTAATGATCCTCGTATATATATATAGGAATTAAGATGTCATCATTTTGGACCATTGAAAAATCGAGTTTTCTAATTCCAATAAACTTTGTGAGTAATTACCATAAATGTTTCTTTTTCTTTGGTTGATCGCATATCAACCTTCATGGATTATTGTTATAATGATATACCTTATGACGTAACTTCATGGATCCTCCCCGACACTATGAATAGTGACTGTTACGATAAACAAGGAAGCAAGTCTAGTCAGTTACCGGTTATCGTTACTGTCTGTATTTCCGTAAATATATACTGCTGTAAATCTTACAACTCTTTGTGTTATTCATTTCTGGCCCTTCAAGACCACACCAATTGTTCACTACCAAAACCATCCATGTAAAATAACTCTTGCGGTATTATTTAACCTACATCTGAAGGGGATACGGGAGTACATATCTTTCGGAAGGAAATTAGTCCGAAAGTGGACGTAATAGCGAAACTGAAGTTCGAACACGCTTGCTACGATGTTGCAGTTCAGCACGTAAGCCACTGCACCATAGGTATCCGCCAATTACCGCAAATTATGACGTAAAGTTGATCAAGAATTTTAATCCATATTTACCAACCCTTCCGCTCGGGCAGGATATGACACTAGGTCAATTTTCAAGCGAAGTTTAACAGGTTTGAATTCAGAGTTTTCCTTCTCTTAGACTAGTTGCCTTACCAAGGCTGAAGAACCCAGTTTGTCCTACTATTTACCCATAGATGGAGGGCGAATAATTGGATTCATACCTTTCCCAAGGGTGTTAGTGCAATCAGCCTCGTCCAGGACTTGAACTCGTGCCGCTGTGTCCATTTCCTACAACAATAATTATTACACCACGGGCACCTCCAAAAGAATTTTAATCAAACTCAAGATTTTTAGCTCAAAGTTCTAGCTTAGAATGATACTTGCTGCATATGTAGACCCTCAGACATACAGTTGGCTACTGATCGGCCAGAACTCACCCAATTAGCCTAAATAGGGATAGGTTGTGATACCCTGGAATACCTTTCTTTATATGGGTTGTTATATACATTTTTTAGCAGTTCAACACCCGTGGTATTATAGCTGAAAATGTTTTATCTTAATGGTTCTACCGATTAGAAAAACCAAAGAGGATTCTTATTTCAAATTGACTGAGCGTAAATATAATTTCAATTCGTATTACAGGGGGTGTCCTCGTGGTGTAATGGTTAAAGCGATGGACTGCAGAATCGTAGTACGCGAGTTCGTACTCCAGTCGCGCTATTACGTTCACTTTTGGGCAAATACTCCTGGGAAAGGTATGAACCCCCTTATCCTCCCAGCTATGGGTTAAATAGTACAACTACTGTTCTTCTAGGAGAATGGCTTTGGCATTAAATAACCTACAAAGGTTGATATGGCATTAAACAAATAAACCAAACCAAACCAATTCGTATTACAGTTTTATTATTCTATATTAACCTGTGTTAATTTGTTAAATATGTTCACTAAACGTGAGTTCAAGTTGGAAATATTTGTGACAGTCAGCTGGAGTTATGGTAAGTGGTATATATCGATTGTTCAGAGTACTGTTCCACTGGTTGACCACTCTGTGGTAAAGGTTTTGATTTTAACCCAGCCATATTAGTCGACCCCAAGTTTTGTAGAGATTTTCTTAAACTTAGTCGACTTCTACGGTACAATTTACGGTATGCATCGTTGGATTCCAATCTCAGTTGCCATTTGAGCAGCACCAAGATCTCAAGGGATATCAAATTAAGAATAATAATGAATACTAGTGTATAAAAAGCCATGTTTATACGAGGAAGCGATGAAAAGTTCAAAGCCTGACAAAGAATTTAATAAAAAGGGATCATGAAACATATATGCTATTCCACAATTTCATTCCTCAGTTGAACACATTTGGCACAGTGTTTATTCAGGTTTCTTTGATTCTCAAAAGATAAAAAGTTAAATCAAAATTTGAAAATATAAATTAACAAGAGTAATTCCCGTCTGGTTGATCTGAGGGCTTTTCTGCACATTCTTTTAAATTTTCATAAGACTATTCAATAGTTATCAAGTTGTTACTGATTGTTGATGTTATAAATATGTGGTAAATAGTGGAGTAAAAACTTATTTTCATATCGGCATTTAGATATAACTTCTGATCTTTTATTTAAAATTTGTTTTATTTCTTTTGATGTGATGATAGCCATTTCTCCTTCAAACAATTGATATATCGCTTTAAGATGTTATAGATAGGTGCTGATTTTCTTATTTTCCCCGATATTTTGGACTGTTTTTGCTTTTACTCACGCACACACACACACAGAGAAAGAGAGAGAGAGAGAGAGAGAGAGAGAGAGAGAGAGAGAGAGAGAAAGAGAGAGAGATGTACTTATTTTGGGACTGTTGCATATTATATTTTTAGTTGCAGGGGACAGTAATTATTAATGCTTAATAATATCCGTTTTATTTGTATGATCTCCCCCAAAATAATATGACAACGAGGGTTTTTGCTTCTTCAAATGTTTTGTGGGTTAGATATCAAATTTTTTTTCTGATATAGAGTTGTTGTAAGTTGGCGACCATAGTTGAGGGTGACCCAAATGCTCCCTTTTCAATAGCTACTACACCGAGGTGAAGGGAAGGGCGCTATTCATTTCTCTGGGTTGCTCTACTTTACTCTTGATCCATAATGCTGAGTGTTAAGCAAGGAGGCATCAAGTACCATTTTTTTGAGTCTTTGGTATAACTTGACTTGGGATTGAACCCCGGTCTCCCGGGCCATGGGCGAACATTCTAACCGCTAGGCAAATGGACCAGTTTTCAACAGCCGGGAGTAAAAATCAGCTGAACGGTTTCAGTGTCTATAAGACACACACAAATTAGTTCAGCTTCGCAAGGCCTTCCTCACCAGGCAGTAGTTGTCTCCTCGATTAAAAGGGGAAAAATTGGATTTATTACCTGGCGCTTCAGGCGCTCTAAAAGGGAAATCTTATGGAGCGGAGATTCTTATGACATCGAATCTCTTTGGAAAGTTTTCTCACTGCAAAGTGCCCAAAATATATTAACCTTGTGTCTCATTCCGACAACGTGGGTGGTTAGATAAATGCCCCCACGCAGTTCACTTTTATATTATAGATATATAAAATAAATGTAAAATTATATACACATCAAAACTTAGATTTAACACATGTTCTACCATTACTTGTCGTTTTTGACAAGGTTTAGCCTCCATTGAAGACAAACTGTCATGTTCATTGTAGCATACGCTATAAATGTGATAAACTTTGGAATAAATAAAAGTAAAAAACAAAAATAAACCCGAAACCAAAACAAAACGAACTAACAAAAAGCAATGAAGAACATTTCTGCTGTGTACCCAGATGTAATGGCTGGGCGTAAATATCAACGCTAGTTTAGCAAGTTTCAAAGGAAGACTGTGATCTTTTCGATAAGCCTCGTTCTGAAAGAGCAGCCATTTTGGATAATTATCTTTTGAAGGTGTCTGTAGCTTCAGATGTTCATCAGACACTCTGAGATGGAGCAAAGAGCAACAATGAATCATGTTCAACTAGACGGAAAAATTGTAAAGAAATATAAGAAGGAATTGTTAATTCCCTCCCCCATGAACTATCACCACAGAAACAACCACAGCGTCCAACCACTTGCAACAGTCTGCTGAACAGAAATCAAATCCTGTCTTTTCTCTCTTTACCAAGAGATGAAAAAAGAAAATAGCTACAGAGTGTATTCACCCAACCCTTCTGTTACGAGAGAGATCATAGTTTGAATTCAGACTTTTATTTTCTTTGACCGGTTGTCTCACGAAAGCTTAAGAACGCTGTCTCCCCTACTATTTATCCATAGTTGGGGGTGAAAGAGGACGGGATGGATGCATGTCTCTTTCCAGAGAGAATCAACGCGAAGCGAAACACAAACAGTCTCTTTCAGTATTTGAGCCCGGATTGCCAATTCCATTTATCTACGTCGTAAATCGCAACGCTAAGCGCTCTTCCCGCCACGGGTAGGATATGACACAAGTGGGGTACAGCTGGGTTGAATTTAGAGTTTCCTTCTCTTAGATTGATTACTTTACCAAGGCTACAGAATGCAGTGAGTATTTATCCAACCCTCTCTCATGAGCAAGTTAATTTCTAAGCAGAGTAAAGCTGGTTTGAATTTAGAATTTCCTTCTCCTAGACTGGTTGCCATACTGTTATGATACCTACCTTACGGACTATAATGAACTCTTCCTATCCCTTTGAATACCGGGAGAATATTCATCTCGGTGTGAAGTTAACTCCAGCCTAACACAGTCAGACTGACATTCAACACTCTTTTACCTATGCAGTATTATCTATGCTTTTGTTCAATATACTTGTTTCAAGTAATCCCGAGCTCGTGCCTTTCTTCCGGACCTTTTACTGGTCCACAAAACATACTAAGTTTTAATATCCTAGTCTTGTCCTATTTACTTATAACTAGGGATAAGGGGGCATTAACGAAAACAGAAACGATAAGACTTTGGTCGAGATATGAACTAGGGTCGCTGAGCCAACTTCTTATGACTGTAACGGCAACACCATACGTACTTTTAATTTGCATTGGGTTGGTTTTCTAGTATATCAACCATTGTTGGTTATTTGATGAGAAATACTTTTTATACATATTACATGGTGCATTCAATGAGTTTCCGGATTTTTTTTTGTACAGGCATTTAAAATTGCCGTAGACTCTTGAAAATTCATTATGTTATTGCTATACATCTTATGAGATGACTGACCAATTTTTATGATTTCAGCTTCAAATGAACAGCTACAGCAGCAATTGGAATACACCCTACTAAAGCCAGATTGTCACAGCTGGTGAATTTCAAAAATGCAATCTGACACTTTAGAAGAACGATATGCAATAAAATTGTGTTTTAAACTTGGAAAAAATGCCACAGAAACGTATGGAATGCTTCAGACTGCTTTTTGATCATCTTGCATGAATCGGGGATGACTTTTTGAGTGGCATAAGAGATTCAAGGAAGGTAGGGAGTCTGAGAGGGATGATTAGTGGTGTGGGAGGAGTAAGGAAGCGTACATAGTCGTCTGGCCTTGCCCAGCTCTGAAAGTCAACCTTCTTCCGAGGCCGGAACTCAACTCTGCTTTTTCTCAAATCTCAGCCCACGGTTCCGGTGTGTGACGTCACCCAAATACCCTGGTTTCAATTCCTATCTGGGATTTTTATTTTGACATCTCTGAATGACACATCCTCTCCGCGCGTGCGTGAACACCTGCGATAATGTTGCACCTAACTAATCCATGCACTAAGCAAAAGGTTCTCATCCTAACAAAACCGAAAGGCAAGATATATAAAACGAAATCCCTCCTCCATTATATTACAGAAGTACATAGTTTAAATGTCAAACAGTTTTATTTGACCCACAGATATGACCTATCTGGTGCTACCTCTCCAGGTCAGAATGGACCAGGGAGCGATGGCAATGGAGGGGTACTCCGCATTCCCCAAATCTTTTGCCTTACTGGAGTCTTGCCATCAGATTTTGTGTCATATCTATCTCTTTTTCTATGCATATATATATATATATATATATATATATATATTATCGGAATCAACATACTACACGACAACTTCCCAAAAAATTCAGTTCTTAACTTTACTCATGAACGAAACAAAAACAATAAAATTTCCTTTTTAGATGTTCTCATTGATACTAAACACTGTAATTCCACATTTGGTGTTCTGCAACTTCGAGAAAAACATGTAAAAAGTCATCTGACGAGACGGAGAGTATTGTAATATTCCCCACCGAAATAAATTTATAACAACGAATTAACCAGGTTTGAGTCTCTAACCGATTACACTATAAACACTCTGAATTTTGTTTTATCCCAGCGAATGAATAAGGGATTAACAATAGCCATTCATCGAGCACTCACATAGATTTATATGATATTCCTCATATATTCTATAAAAAAATAATCCACCCCCACTGTCTTTCGACGCTGACTGGATATTATAAATAAATTTATATATATATATATGTATATAACTAAATTACTTATTGGATACTAGTACTTACGGTAAGGGAAAAAACCCAAGTAATTTGAAGATAAAAATATACAACGAATCACTGTCTAAGGGAAATATATATATATATATATATATATATATATTGGGAAAAAAAAGAAAAGGCTAACCTTGTCGTACCAATTGAAAAAAATCAACAGATGCGCAATAGACTGGTCAAAAGAAAAAAACCCACCGTAAATTCTGCAAAGCTACAAGTGCAAAAAAGTGCTCAATACTATATATATATATATATATATATATATATATATATATATATAAAGAGAGAGTGATAGAGAGAGAGAGTAAGGGCATAACGTTTGCAAAATAAGTCAAGAAGTGAAAGAGAAAGTAAAAGGAAAGAAAGAAAAAGAAGAAAAAAGAAATCAAATAAAATAATGAGAAAAAGAAAGAGTGAGAGACAGTGGTTTGGTTGATTTGGTGGGTTTATGACATATCAACCTTTGTAGGTTATTTAACGCCAAATCCATTTTTATATAAATAATCTGTTCTATTGTAAACAATTCAGTTTAGCATAAGTACACAGTTTAATGGTCAAAAACATTTCCATTTCAAACTATTCAAGCAGTTATATGTAACAATTCAGTTAAGTGTAAATACAGTTTCAATGTCGAAAAACAGTTCTATTTCAAATAATTCAGTTAAGCATAAGCACGCAGTTTAAATGTAAGTACGGTTTAATTGTCAAAAACATTTCTATTTCAAGCTATTCAGTTTACTCAAACAATTCAGTTTAGCATTAGTATGCTGTTAGTTCTATTTAACCTATAGATAGGGCCCTATCAGGTGCTACCACTCCGGGCCAAAGAGGACCTGGGAGCGATGGCAATGAAGGGGTACTCTGCATTCCCCAGCATAAGTACACAGTTTAGACGTCAAAAACAGTTCCTTTTCGAGCTATTCAGTTCAGCACTAGTACACAGTTCCAATGTCAAAACAGTTCTATTTTAAACAATTCAGTTCAGCATAAATACGCAGTTTAAATGCAAAAATCAGTATAGTGAAAGAAGCACGGTTTAGTTCTATTTAACCCATAGATAGGACCCTTATCAGGTGCTACCCCTCCGGGCCAGAGTGGACCTGTGAGCAATGGCAATAAAGAGGTACTCCACATTCCTCAAAGCTCTAGCATTGCTGGAACCTCACCATCAGATTGTTTAGTGTCATATCCAGGACACTCGTTGGTGGGTGGGTGGTGTCCTACTCCTCAGCAGAGAAGCAGTCGGTGTATTCTACAGCCCCAGCCGACTGGGCAGGAGCACGTGTGTGTGTGTGTGTGAGAGAGAGAGAGAGAGAGAGATAGAGAGAGAGAGAGATAAACATGTTTACCTGGCGTCTTCGATGAGTTCTTTATCTGTTCCCGTACAGGTGAACTTGGTAATGTATCCCTGTGAACAGTTGTACGTTGACGCGTCGGGTCTACAGACATCGAGAAAATGAGGTCTCAATCGCCCGACGGTATACTTGGCAACGTCCGTCAGTAGCTTTGTGACAACACCGCCAAAAACGAAGATCCCCACAGTGCTATACAGTCGGCCAATCCACGGAGGCACGTACTTCTTCTTGTTGCCGATCACACAGACGTACTCACATTTTGGATGTCGCGAGGAGAATTTTTCACACAGTAACATCTGCAGTGGTTGTGTGGAGGACATGCAAAAATAAATACATTGATAAATGAATAAATAAATAAAGTATACAAATAGTTTGTAATCAGCAAAAAAAAAAAAAAAAAAAAAAAGAAAAGAAAAGAAAAAGAAAAAAAAAGAGTAAGTTTTGAAAAGTAAAAGAAATTATGAAAATTGGCTTCGAGTGAGAATTGAACCTGTATCCCCATCAGAGTATAAACAGTTTTAGATGTGGAAGTTTTTGCATCGTCCATCTGTAAGGGAAAAGATATTTTATAAGGGTGTTCTCTCCAGGACGAGCAGATGAGGATTTTATTATTTCTGGTGGAACTCTACATTTATTAAAACAGGTACTATTAGATATTATTCATTACCGAACTCTGCAGCACTAAGTTTTGAAAAAATAAAAGAAACAATAAAAATTGGCCTCGAGTGAGAATTGAACCTGTATCCCTATCAGAGTATTAACAGTTTTAGATGTGGAAGTTTTTGCATCGTCCATCTGTAAGGGAAAAGATATTTTATAAGAGTGTTCTCTACAGGGCGAGCAGATGAGGACTTTATAATTTTTTGTGGAACTCTACATTTATTAGAACAGGTCATCATCATCATTATCATGTCGCGCTGGCAGCACAGATATTTCTGACCCTCTCTCGCCACCTCTCCCTATCATCCTTTGCTTTTGGCAGTTCTTCCGGGCTACATGCAGTATCGGCACAGAGCTGCTGTATGTATGTTCGAGCTGGACGTCCTACCTTTGGTCGTCCCGGCGAAGGGGTCCACAGGAGTACATCACCTACGAGCTGGTCCCTACTTCTCCAGCAGTGTCCTGCATGTCTGGTCCGTCTAACTTTGATAGTTTCCGTGACGGGTAGTTGGTGGCCGCACAGTTGGGGCTTTTTGGGATGTTGCCTCCAGGACTTGTTCAATATTGCTCGCAGCATTCTCGTGTAATTGCCGTCAAGCTTCTTCTCCATACGTTTTGTTAGCGTCCACGTGGTGCATCCATATAGCAGTATCGACACAACCGCTACTTGGAAGAAACTGCGCTTCATTTTATCGGTCAGGTCTGACTTCCATATTACTGATAGCCTATCGATATCTGTCCATGCCTTCGTTAGCCGCGTGTCGATGTCTGTCTCGGTTGATGAGACACTGCTTCCTAGGGAGGTGAACTTGTCCACCAGTTTCAGTGCACTACCGTTTAGTGTGGAGATGTCGCCGGTTTGATTGAGGCACATATATTCCGCCTTGTGTGCGTAGGTACTATTAGGTATTATTCATGACCGAACTCTGCAGCACTGAAATTTTGTAACCAAAAGGAAAATTACGTAAATATATATGACAGGTGAGTTTTATTTTTAACCAGCTAAGTATTCGTGTTTTTTGTGACAATATGTGAATCGACTTGTGGACTTAAATGAAACCAAAAGACTTGAGAACATTATAAAACAAAATAAAAAGTCATTTTTCAAGTATAAATTTGGTTTATTTGCATAGGGGGATATCAACTTCTTAAGGGTTATTTAATGCCAAAAATTTAATTCCTTTCTAAAGGTTTGGTTTCGGCCTAGTCGACTGCATTTCTGCAGAAGAATAAGGACCCCCACCATCAACGAGTGACCGGGGTATAACACTAAACCTTTTGGGGAATGTAGAGTAGCCCATAATTGCCATTACTCCCAGATCCACTCTTTACTATAGTTGAAACAATATGACTGTGCAGACAAATGAGCAAAACTATTCAGTTACAAGTCATATATTTAATATATATATGTGCATTTAATATATTTAAATGTGCTTGATATATATGTATATTTGATGTACACGTATAAACAAGATAAGGCATTAAATGACCAGGAAGGGTTGATATGCCCTTAAACCAAATAACCTAACTTAACCAAAAGGTTTTGCTTGTTTATTTGTTTAACGGGATATCAACTCCTAATGGATTATCCATATTTACCAACCCCTCCGCTCTGGCAGGATATGACACAAGGTCATTTTTTAAGCGGAGTTTAACAGGTTTGAATTCAGAGTTTTCCTTCTATTTGTTCTCCTATTTGAGTGGACCAGTGAATTGGTTTAGTTTTATAGTATATCAACCGTTGTAGGTTATTTAACGCCGAAACCGGTTTACATATACATATATTAGATATATATGAGTGGTAAACGTGTTTCTCGTCGCACAGATCGGTTGATGTGGCTTGGCCTCTTGTCTTTATCGCGCCGCTTGAGGCCGCATGGTACCAGGAAGCCGGTATTCATGTCATCCGTGCAAGACCGGCTCTCCTTGAGCCTCAGGAGGTCGTCTCTTCAGGCTCGAATTCTCCTTGGAAGGGCTAAGTTTATCACTTGGCGCCTGAGGCGCCCCATTTTTTAGAGGAATGCCGACGGGGCCGGAGGCATTTTGGGAAATACCTGCGCCTAGATCCCCCTTAAAAAGGCTTTGTGCCGCGCTCGTCCAACGTTCGACAAATACCAACTTTTGTCAACAAAGTTAAATGGTTCCAAGTATTCCTATGTATCACCAACAATTCAATTAAACATCAGTCATTTGTTTACACACAGTTAAATTGGGTTTGTTTAACAGCATATCAACTTCTGTGGGTCATGTAATGCCAGACACAGTTAAATGATCAAATGATAAACAGTTCTATTTCAAACAATTCAGTTTAATATAAGTACACAGGTTAAATATAAAAAAGCAGTTCTATTTCAAACACTTCAATTCCTCATGAACTTTGTTTACACAGTTTAAATGTCAAACAGTTCTATTCGATCGATAGATATGACTCTATCAGGTGCTATCACTCCGGGCCAGAGTGGAGTTGGGAGTGATGGCAATGATGGGGTACTCCGCATTCCCCAAAGCTATTGCAGTACTGGAGCCTTATCCTTAGATTGTTTATTTTCATATCCAGGGCACTTGTCAGAGTCTTACTCTTCTGCAGAGATACAGTCGGGGTATTCTATTACCCAGCCAGGTGGAACTGGGAGTAATGACACTGAAGAAGTACATTTCCAAGAACTCCGGAGTTCAAGCCTCACTACCGTATACAGTTTAGTGTCGTACCCAAGATAATTCTTTACAGATGATGTTCTAAACCCTACCGACAGGACGGCCCGGAGTGGTAGCACCTGATAGGGTCCTATCTATGGGTTAAGTTTAGTATTAAATAATTTACAATAGTTGAAAAGCCATAAACCAAACCAAACCCAACCAGAATGACTTAATTCGGTGTTAAATGACCCAAAATGTGTTGATATACCGTAAAACCAACCAACCAACCGATTAATGTTAGATTATTACGAGTGTACTTGGTTAAAGGCATCACCAAAATGGACCACTAGAATGTTCTGTGATCAACGAAGATTTTAGCGAAGAAGGATTTTCTAGTGATATCACAACCAACCTCTCCATCTTACTCCCCTGGGCTGGGTCCTTGGGATTACTTCCTGTCCCCATAAATCAGCCACTTAATTGTCATTAGGGAAGAGTAGAGCACGTGCAACAGGTCGCTCGTGGCGAACCAATCGAAGGCAATGGCAGATGAAGAGGTCCGTGTGTGGCTTCCCAAGGGAAACCATTTCGCGAGAGATAAAGTTAATTTGTAATTAAGTTAATAATAAACATTACACAATCAGGTCTCATTACTTTCTCTGGAGAGCTAGAATATGTTCAAAAGTGATAAGACAGGAAGTTTTATCATTTAGAGTATTCTGACGATTTCGGCCGATAAATCCTTCGGCCTTCTTCAGGTGTTTCTTGTCGGACTCAGAAGCCTAGACAAAGAAATAGGAATATTTCATTTGGGTTATTTATTTTGTTAATTGTTCTCACTCGTTTCAGCCTTAGCTATCCTCCAAGGAGAAAAGTCTTTTTGTTTTTTTTCTGGAGAAAAGATTTTTTGAAAAACTTTTTAAAAATATTTTTTAAAAGAGTTGATGAGAGAAATGAACGGGTAATGTGGAATATCCCTTCGTTGAATATATATATACATATATATATATATATATATATATATATATATATATATATATATATATATATATATAGTCAAGTATATTATTAAGACAAACGTCTTAATAATATATATTATTCGTTGAATATATATATATATATATATATATATATATATATATATATATATAATCAAGTATATTATTAAGACAAACGCACAAAATTCATCTGTACGGTTATTCTTACAGAGTTGAAATATCGTATCATAAGGGGGGGGTTATTCCTTCAAAAGAATTTTAAAAACAATTAAATTAAAAAATGCACACATGTGAATTTTGGTGAATTAGAAATTTATTTTCAGAAATAGATCTTAAAAACTACACTTTAATACTCTTATAGACTATGACTATATATATATATATATATATATATATATATATATATATATATATATACTGTAAGGCAAGTTCTAACTCTTGATATTGTACTTTTTTGTTAATATATATATATATATATATATATATATATATATATATATATATATATACCCCACATATATATATATATATATATATGTGTGTGTGTGTACCACACACACACACACACACACATATATATATATATATGCCGCCCTCCACACACACATAAGAACGTGTGTGGTATAGCAAAAACGATGAATTCAAAACCTTAAGAGTGTTGTTCAGGATAATCTGTGTCACTATTTTTCTTTTAGATTATTCAAAACGTGTTGTTTGTTCTTCACTGGCTACAAATGAATCCCATGTGTATATAGTTCAAGGGTTTACTTCTTTTAGTACAAGTCCCTCAAACGACCAGATTGACGGAAGAGTGCATTACATATATATATATATATGTGTGTGTGTGTGTGTGTGTGTGTGTGTGTGTGTGTGTGCGTGAGTGTGTGTATGTGTTTGCATCTGTTTATGTGTAGTAGTAGTAGTAGTAGTAGTAGTAGTAGTAGTAGTAGTTGTAGTAATAGTAGTAGTAGTACAGACTGAACTCTGTAGCAATTATAGGCAACTAATCTTGGAGAAGGAAAATTGAATTCAAAACTTTTTCCCCAGACAGCACCTATCCCTTCACCTAAGAGGGTTATTATCCGTAGCTTGAAAGAAAACGCCAACGGAATCTCAGCAATTTTTAAAACTACCACGCGAAAGACTGGTTTCCTTTAGGAGTATCCCACATTAATATCACCGTGTATTACATTCTGGTTTTATGGGGCATCGGCTTTCATTGTCTATCAACAAATCTGTGAAGGTATGTATTTGTCCACCCTCCACAACATTCAGGTTATGATACAATGTCAATTTTTAAGCACAGTTTTCCTTCTTCTTTATTGGTTGCTCTGCCTAGGCAACAGAACCCAGCGTAACTTCTCTTTACTCAGTTAAGGGGGAATGGAGGGGTTATTACTTTTACCAAGGACATTGATGGGATTTGAGATGCAGACAGTTTCGTACAGGATTTGAACTCCAGGCACTATTTTCATTTGACAGGGCGATAACTGCCACACTAAGCACGTCCCCCTCCACAATCCGTGCTGGTAGACCAGCGTTTTACATTATTGAATTCTTGGGGCCACGCATGTGATTGATGGGAGAGTCCATGATACCCACACACACACATATATATATATATCTTTTTTATGATAGAAAAAAGCTAAGATGTACTCATCAAATAAACCAAAGAAAACCAACCCCATTATCCCAATCACCCCCCACATATATATATCGAGAGAGAGAGAGGGGGAGATAGAAGTACGAATGCCTACAGTGTCAGAAGAAAATAAAATTAATATATATATATATATATATATAAATAGAGAGAGAGAGGTATGAATGCCTACAGCGTCTGAAGAAAATAAAATTAATATATTTATATATATATATATATATATATATAGAGAGAGAGAGAGAGAGAGATACGAATACCTACAGAGTCAGAAGAAAATAAAATTAATATATATATATATATATATATAAAGATAGATAGATAGATAGATAGATAGATAGATAGATAGAGAGAGAGAGAGAGTGAGAGAGAGAGAGACGAATACCTACAGTCAGAAGAAAATAAAATTAATATATATATATAAATAGAGAGAGAGAGATATGAATACCTACAGAGTCAAAAGAAAATAATATATATATATATATATACAGGGCCTGACACAAGGTCAATAATTATAGTGGGGATTTAGGGGAGAGGAAGGTAGGGAACGAGCCGAGACTCGAACCCTGCAGGTCTGTACTGCTCATCGCCCCACTAAGTGCAATGTGGGTCTAATGAGGCAAGCAGTTTCACGAATCCAAATTTGGATCCGGGCACGTATGCCGGGTTATAGCTTGAACTAGACAGCAAGGTATACTGCTATACATAGGGGACAGAGGTTACAACTCGCCCACTCGAAGGTGGCCCAGTCGAAGCTGGGGGCCTTTCAGCTTCGAATCTGCCATTGATTTCGATAACCATCCGACACATGTGTGTGAGTGTGTGTATGTGTGTGCCAATATAATAATCTAATGACAACTTTTCTTTAAAGAAGGAAGCTATCTCCAAAATCTTGCAAAAAGTACCCGTGCCACTGCATATATGATGGAATTTTTTCGGACCTGTTGTTGATCCACATATACTGTCACGGAATTATCTGAAGGTTGCTATAGAAGAAGCTATCCATATAGGGAATGTTATTTACAAATACAGATAATGTGACAGAAAATTTTTTTTCCTGAGTTCGATTCTCACTAAGTGAGTATAATCTTAGCTTTATGACAAACTAAGCTAAGTTTAACAAATAACAAGATTGCAGCGGCCGGTATTTTTATGCACGTATGTGACAGTCCCTAACCTGAAAGTTCCATCAACCATACCCCTTCCAAAAGACCCACGTTTGTCATCATTTCCATGCATAACATCCCATTTTTTGCAGTCAAAGGTTCGCGGGCCTGAATCTTCTTCCTATTGAATAGCATGGTGCCTTTACACCCGCCCTCACCAATCACTAGGGAGATTCCACTTTCGATCCGCTGTTTCGCTTGGTTGGTTATGTCATCGGATTGGACGATCGATCTGCTTATCTACCCACATTGTTGACCAAATTATTGGTTAGATTGTTGAACGGAGTCACCAGTCTTTGAGTAGACAGATGAGACCGCTCAATTAAGAGAGTAAAAAAAAGTAATCGCCAACAAGCAGAGACCAGAACACTGGTTTGAAAAAAAAAAAGAAACAGAAAAAAAAAAACAACAACAAAAAACAATGATATTTAGTTCATAAAAAAAGTGTCTTTAAAATGGTACATACATTCATCCCTCCTGATGGATAGTAGTAATATGACACGTAGACCTTGCTCACAAATTGATAATCAGTCAATCTTCCGGCATTCAGAGTCAGACACGAGGCCTCTCAATTTATCGTATAAGTTTAGGCGTTTTCTGCTTCTTGCTTTCGATAGTCTAGCATAAGAAAATCACAAGTAGCGGTTCTGTTAGATTTTTCTATTCTCTTGCTTCTGGTTTCTCTTTCTCTCTTTGCACAAGGTGATTCCTAGTTGCGTATTATGTTCATTTTTCTCGGCTTCTCTGTGTTAGGGAGTCTGTTAAAAGGTCAAGACTCAGAGTAATATGAAGTCTCCTAGCCATTCCGTGCTGTTCTTGTACAAGTAGATTGCATTATCTCAGTTACCCTTCGCTTCTCTAGTTTAGCGAGTCTGGTATAGGGTCATTTCAAGGCATCGCATTATCTCAAGTTTTCTCGCCGCCTCTTCACCCAAGACAGTCTGGCACAAGGTCAGGACCCAGTGCAGCCTCGTAGCTGCATTTCGGCGGTCTCTGGCAATGAACGAAACCCTCAGCTTGTATGCATTTTCTCTATACTAGTGGTAGTTTGCGAAGCTATTGATGATATCAATTTTCTCCTAATTTGGATGCCAGTAATTAATTCCACCCACCTCGATTTCCTCCACCTACAGTGCTCGATCTTCTCACCCTTGCCCAAAGGTGCACATATTTCTTGATTTGAATTCTACTAATTGATTCAACTCTCACCTCATTCAACTTTCTACTTTCAATGTTTGGGGTCCTCTCACCTTTAGCCCCAAAAGGGCAAGTCTTTTCTCTTTTTTTAAAAAATATTTTCGCCCAAACTAATTTCTTCGAGTAGGGAGTTTATCTACTTCTAGAACAATAACGTCTAGAATCGTTTAAATCATAATGGTAAAATAAGACTTCCAATAACTTCGAATTTATAAAAAAACAATCACATCAAAAAAAATTGTCGTCTCGACACGATTTTATTCGTCTACCTGCTTGTCATCACTGTCAGGCCTTGACCCTTGAGAGAACCTGCGTGTCAGCTTGCCATCTGTGGACAATCAAAATAATAATTCCTCAAACAAATCTAGCCTTGACAATTTCTGTGGATTTTATCAAAACAAATTCGTTTCCTTTTTCTCTCTACTTCCAATCGAATAATAATATATTTTTTCACGTTTTCTCTTTTCACGTTTTCTTTTTTCACGTTTTCTCTTTTCACGTTTTCTCTTTTCACGTTTTCTCTTTTCACGTTTTCTTTTTTTCACCAAAAATGACGTGTCTTTTCTCGACTCATTCTTCTAAAATCCATTTCAATCAATCTTCATTTTTCTGGTTAATGAATTTATTCGGGTCAGAATCTGCCTCTATTATGTTACTGCAGTTCATGGGTCAAAGAAGACAGACATTATCATCCCCAAGTGAGTAACTTGGCCTACTGTTGTCGAGAATGACCCGAAGGCTTCCTTTTCAATATCTTCACCGAAGTGCAGGAAAGGGCGCTACTCTTTTCTCTGGATTGTTCCACTAACTCTTGACCCATAACTAATAATGTTGAATGGTAAGCAAGGAGGCAGTATTTTTTTAAATCTTTGGTATAGCTCGATCTAGGATTGGACCAAGGTCTCCGGAGCCATTGTCAAACATTTTAAAAACAGAACCTACAATGAATCTATCGCCAATAACCAAGTTTTACCCTTAAAGAAATTCAGGACGGACTCGAAAGTAAGCAAAAAACAAAAAAACAAAACGAAAAACAAAACAAAACAAAAAAAAACAACTATAAAAACCAAGAAAAATAAACAACAATAAAAAACAAAAACAAAACAAAAACAAGAGGGAAAACACTGTACACGCACAAAAATTAATACTCACGCAAAAATATATTCCATAAATTATTGTTCATTATAAAAAAATAATACAAAAATTACACATAAAAACACTTCAGTTTCAGTTCAACCTCCTGTTATTTGTTTTGGAGTTTGTTCTATGTTATAATTCATTTCATTATTAACCTTTCATCACAGTTCCTGGAAGACTCCTCTGTTATTAAGCTCCATGTTGTTACAAAACCGTAACGCTTAATTCGCTGCAAGATTCACGCTAAAATCGTAACAGTAAGACCCAGGCGGCCAAAATTCTCGCCGGGGAATTCCCATTTTATCATCACGATTACCTAAACTGGTTCTAAGAGTTCCGGGTTTGGGCAACCATTGGCTTAGGACGAGGCTCGATCTTCTAAAGGTTACAAAATAGAGCCTTAGGAAACAATAACAAAAAAAAAAAAAAAAAAAAAGGAAGTAATAAAGGGTTTTTCCGACTTCCGATCCTGTCAGAATAGAAATAATTCTATTGTGAGGGTCACGCACTCAAGTGTCAACAACAACAACAACAACAACAACACTGACATCAAAAACAAAAAACAACAAAATTGCTTGGTTCCCTTGGTATTCGCCTTCAAAGACGCCTCAGGTGCCAAGCAGTAAACTCAGCCTTTCATCGTTGAGTGATACTCACAAAGAAGATGGGCACGATGATGCCAACAGTCGTGACTAACGCCGTCGAGATGGTGCTCTCATGGTACGGGTACATGATACTCTCGTCGTCGCAGAAGAAACCTCTTTGGAACGGCATGATGAACAACTTGAGAAAGATGCATGGTAGGGCGACTACAAAAAAAAAAGAAAGAGAAAAATTAAAATTAATGAAGGAATATATAATAATAGGTCGACATGAGGAATCTATTGTATCCATAATTGCAGCAGATGTTACGAAAAAACAGAACAACCCCCCCAAAAAAAATAAAACAAAAAATCAAAAAACAAAAGGGAAATCACTGTATACGTACAAAAATGAATGGTCACACAAAAACATATTTTGTAAATTATTGGTCATTATAAAAACTAATACAAAAATGGTACATAAAAAGATGTCTGTTTCAGCTCAACCTCCTGTTATTTGTTTCAAGTCTGTTTTATGTTATAATTCATTTCCAGTATTAGACTTTTGTCACAGTGCCCGGAGGACTCCTCTGCCATTAAGCTCCAATCAAGTTAATTTGCTTCTTAAGGAATCACTAACACAATTTGTTTCTCAGTATGTTCTTTATCTATCTATCTATCTATCTATCTATCTATCTATCTATCTATCTATCACAGCACCTGCACTGTGTCATTGATAAGTGCAAGTTGGTCGGAGCAAAAGAGCATGGTTAAGAAGACCCATTCCACATTTAATGAGAAAACACCCATCGCCAACATGTGCATGCGTGCACACGCGCGCGCGCGCACACACACACACACACACACACACACACACACACACACACACACACACATATATATATATATATATATATATTTCATTAAGAAAAAACAACAAACCAGTCACATTAGGATTATAAATTTATTTCCATCCTGTTACGCGTTGTTGAAAAATTCAAAAACACGAAAAGAATTTAACGGGACTTTTTCAGATCCTATGGATAAGATAAATCAGAATAGACACAGGAAAGAAGGTGGATGGAATTACCTCAACTCCGGTTTAACTGGATTAAATAATACTATATATATATATATATATATATATATATATATATATATAGTATAAATACACATACAGACAGAAAGTTTATAACTCATAAAGTTGGATGTGACATCAACATCAACTGATGTTGATTATGTCTCGAGAGAAAAATAATAAAACAACGAAATAGTGGCATTGAAGATATATACATTCATTTATATATATATATATATATATAAATATATATATATATGTGTGTGTGTGTGTGTGTGTATATATATATATATATATAAAGTTATCCCCAATAACCAATTAAATGAAAGTATAAAAACATTTCTTATATACCCAGCTGTGAGTTTTTTCCTTCTCCTAGATTAGTTGCGCTCCTGAAGTTAGAATTCTCAGTCGACAATACCATTTTAGCCATAACTGGATATATATATATATATATATATATACTGATACTTCCGCATGAGCAGGGTGTGATACAAGGCGAATTTAAAAGCGGAGTTTAACAGATTTTAGTTTAGGTTTTACTTCTCCTATCCTAATTGCCATACCAAAATTCTGCCCTACTATTTACCCATAAATAGTTGCATTTATACCTTTCTCAAAGCTATTAGTGTTATGAGGTCTATATATATATTGATTTTCTTTGGGCGTGGTCGATACCACCTAATCCGTATCTCATTGCTAGGAACAATGAACGTAAATTAAAAAAAAATGGCGACTCTCATCCAATTGTCACTTTTCTTTCAGTGCCACTTGTCAGGAAGCTCAACACAAAATACTTTCACTTATCAACTTTAATGAGAAATGTCAGTTTCGACGCAGAGGGTAAGGAAGGCACGGGATTGTAAGTGTGGTTATTCACGCACCGACGAAAAAAGACGTAAATCCTGGTCGCCTGGGTCACTAATCCCTTTTCAATTCCCCCCTCCACCATACAACACGGTTGCAACTGAACACTTCTTGGAGACTTGGGGGTAGGAGCTATTAAATCACAGGTGCTGTCGAGTCGGTAGCACTCGTTGCCATAAACTGTTCTCTGAGATGATAGGTCTCAGTAATTTTTATTTTATATCGTATGTAACGTCTCAGATATAGAAGCTGAATCCGGTGGTGAGGTTCCAGTTCTGTGGCTCTGGGGAATGTGGAGTCTCCTTTTCGTTGCCATTACTCCCAGGCCCACTCCGAATGGAGTGGTAGTACGAGTTAGAACCCTATCTATGAGCTAAAAAGATCTGCTTGAAAATTATTTGTATTCGAGGAGAATATTTGAATCCCTATAACTATGCAAATTATTTGTGTTATGAATAGTTACTTAACGCTATAATTATCTCATCATCATTGTCATCATCATCAAGTCGCACTGCTGGCACGGATTTTCTAGACTCTCTCTCTCTATCCGTTCCTATCATCCATCACTCCCAACAAGTCTTCCAAACTACATCCTTTGTCTACAAAGAGAATCAGCATTAAGTGAGATACTAACCTCTCTGTGCTGGACTCGAATTCAGTTCGCTGAATCCATTGTCCAGGACAATTACAGTTACATTACACACCGTCAGTCATCATCATCATCATCATGTCACACCATCAGCACGGATATCCCTGACCCTCTCTCGTAACCCCTCTCTATCGTCCATTGCTTCCGGCAGGTCCTCAGGGCTACATCCCGTATCGGCACAGAATTGCTGTATGTAAGTTCTAGCTGGTCCTCCAACCTTTGCTCGTCCATGTGAAGGGGTCCACAGGAGTACATCACTTATGAATACTTCTCCAGCAGTCTGGTTCATCTAACTTTGATAGTTTTCGTGATGGGTGGTAGGTGGCCGTACAGCTGCTGGTTTGTGGGGTGCTGTCTCCAGGACTTGTTCAGTATTGCTCGCAGCATTCTTGTGTAGTTGCCGTCAAGCTTTTTTCCATACGTTTAGTTAGCATCTATGTAGAGCATCCATACAGCAGTATTGACACGATTGTTGTTTGGAAGAAACTGCATTTTATTTTATCGCTCAGGTCTGACTTCCATATGTCCGATAGCCTATCGGTAGCTGTCCATGCCTTTGCCAGTCGCGTGTTGATGAGACACTGCTTCCTAGGTAGGTGAACTTGTCTACTTGTTTCAGAGAGCTACCGTTTAGTGTTGAGATGTTGCCTGTTTAATTAAGCACACATATTCAGTGCAGCAGTAAATCTTAAATAATTGAATTAGAAATTTTTTTTCTTAGATTAAAATTTGAAATGTTTGCGTTTTGCCTATTTAAAAGTTCAGTATTTAAATACTTTCATAAGTATTATATATGGTGTCCGTGGTGTAATGGTTATTGTCGTAGGAAATAAACACGGCGACACGAGTTCAAATCCTGGACGAGACTGATTGCATTTCATATAGTACTAATACCCTTGGGAAAGGTATGAATCCAATTATTCTCCCTCCAACTATGGGTAAATAGTAGGACAGACTGGTTCTTCAGCCTCGGTGAGGCAACTAGTCTAGGAAAAGGAAAACTCTGAATTCAAACCTGTTAAACTCCGCTTAAAAAATTGACATTGTGTCATATCTGGCCCGAGCGGAGGGGTTGAGTAAATAGGAGAAGTATTACACATGTAATTTACGAAGCGCTTTGCTCAGATGAGGTACAAGGACGTATGAATGGGGCTCCCCATGAAAATTGAACTTACTCGTGAAGGTTTGCTAGTCTAGTTATTTGCCAAGTCTCATGCTCAGATGTGGCACAAGGCCATCTTAATGTGGCACCTAATGAGACTCGAACTCACTCATGAAGGTGTTATATATTGACCTTCGACCCGGCCAAACATGCCATTCCAAAGTGATGCACCGGAAGGAAGTGACACATTCCAATGGCCAGTAATCGAAAGAAATCGCGTGGGCGGATTTGGCTGACGAAATGGGACAAGGTAAAAGCCCATGATACACTCATAGACTGATGCACTGGAAGAGAGTGACCTCTGAACTGCATGATAGTTATTTCCGCTTGATGACGATCAAACATGGCATTCAAAAGATTGAGTGGGCGATTGAGTGGGTGATTGAACTATTATATAACTCGGTGAGGACAGGAAGTCAGACGAGTTAGATCTCAGACAAGTTGGAGAAAAAGATGTGGTAGGGAAAGCCACCACCCAGTAGTTTTGGAGACCCGTTGGTGACAAGATGTGGTAGAGAAAGCCAGCACTCAGCAGAAAGCTGAGCCCCCGAGCCGCCGGTTGAGCATCAGGAGAACGAGAAAGACACAACGCTGATGGGCATAAAAGTGGGGGTCGATATATTGCAGTCTTTGTTCAGTTTCCAACTCCCTCTCACAGTAAAACCTTGAGTAACCCTTTTCGAACCCTTACCATAAAGTGAGAGGTACATATTTCTCTAAAGAAGTCTTCGTTCGTCTTAATTCATTGTGTCAGTATGTATTCAGCATATATATGTATTATGTATATGCGTGTGAGTATACAACAAAGGTTTGCTAGTCTAGCTCGCTAACCCTTACACCCAGAGGTGTCCAAATATTGTACATGTACAGATACTTTAAATCATCAAGGTATTTAAGAGAAAGTATGCACACGCGCATGCGCGTGAACACGTGCGTCTGCGCATTACAATAATGAACGAATTAAGTTTTCTCTTAGTAGAGCTTCATCCATCATTATTTCGTTGTCATTGAATTAGTTCATTCTCTGGGAAGCTGCGAAGTGAACAGGAAAATTATTTCTGTTTCACTTAGGACAAAGACATGGTTTGGGATCAGCTGCGACCATTTAATGTTGCTTGTAGATCTTGCTAGCAAGAGCAATTAAAATATTGGCTCTTCCTCTTATTCCTATTTGGTTGACCGGCCAGACTCAATTTACTTCTTCAGTCTTGTATCGGCGCCATCTTGTTTTGCAGTAATGGCGAAAGAAAGAAAAAGGAAAGAAGAATAAATACGTTGATAAAGAAAGAAAGAAAGAGAGAAAGAATGCAATGAAAAAAAAAGCAGAACAAGAAAGAAAGAAAGAAAGAAAGAAGGAAAGAAAGAAAGAAATAGTGCAAAGAAAGAAAGCAGAACAAGAAAGAAAGAAAGAAAGAACGTAATAAAAGAAGCAGGACAAAAAAGAAAGAAAGAAAAAAGAAAGAAAGAAAGAATGTAAAGAAAAAAAAGCAGAACAAGAAAGAAAGAAAGAAAGAAAGAAAGAATGTAAAAAAGGAAGTAGAAGAAGAAAGAAAAGAAAAGAAAGAAAGAATACAAAAAAAGAAAGCAGAACCAGAAAGAACGAAAGAAAGAAAGAGCGTAATAAAAGAAGCAGGACAAGAAAGAAAGAAAGAAAGAAAGAATGCAAAAAAAAAAAAAAAAGGAAGTAGAACAAGAAAGAAAAGAAAAGAAAGAAAGAATACAAAAAAAGAAAGCAGAACCAGAAAGAACGAAAGAAAGAAAGAAAGAAAGAAAGAAAGAAAGAATGCAATGAAAAAAAGCAGAACAAGAAAGAAGAGAAAGAAAGAAAAAAAGAATGCAAAAAAAAAGAAAAGAAAAAGCAGAACAAGAAAGAAAAAAAGAAAGAAAGAAAGAAAGAAAGAAAGAAAGAAATAACGTAATAAAAGAAAGCAGAACCAGAAAGAAAGAAAGAAAGAAAGAAAGAAAGAAAGAAAGAAAGAAAGAATGCAATTAAAGAAAGAAAACAAGTAAGAAAAAAAAAGAAATAAAGAAAGCACGACAAGAAAGAAAGAAAGAAAGAAAGAAAGAAAGAAAGAAAGAAAAAAGATAGAGAAAAAGAAAGAAAAATCCCGTAACCAATTCTAAGGTAATACAAGATATATGCAATTTCTCGAAATAATATATTGGTATCATTGAAAAGTCAATTTGACCCCGTCCCAACCCTCTCCATATATGCTAATAAATCACAATCCATTCAGTAATACTCATTTGCGTGCTTTTTTTTGGAAGGAGGGGGCACTGCAATGCAACTTTTTATGAAAGAACTTCGGCTCAATATCATGTTACAAGTGAAGACAGGCGACTGTCACTTTCTGTCTCTCGTTTCTGACCAGGGCCCCAAGAAGTACTATTCGACAATTGTTATCAAGGTAATAAAAGACATACGTAATATCATGTTACAAGTGAAGACAGGCGACTGTCACTTTCTGTCTCTCGTTTCTGACCAGGGCCCCAAGAAGTACTATTCGACAATTGTTATCAAGGTAATAAAAGACATACGTAATATTATGTTACAAGTGAAGACAGGCGACTGTTACTTTCTGTCTCTCGTTTCTGACCAGGGCCCCAAGAAGTACTATTCGACAATTGTTATCAAGGTAATAAAAGACATACGTAATATCATGTTACAAGTGAAGACAGGCGACTGTCACTTTCTGTCTCTCGTTTCTGACCAGGGCCCCAAGAAGTACTATTCGACAATTGTTATCAAGGTAATAAAAGACATACGTAATTTCTAGAAATAATTACTTGGTATCGTCTAAAAGCCAATTTGGAACTGAAAAAAGACCCCCCCCTCAAACCCCATCAAAATCGGTGTCGTGATAAGGTGAAATCTGCAATATGAACAGCTGCCGGTCTTCCGTACAATTATGTCCAGTCCTGTGCCGAGATCCAAGATTAGATCCATGGTATCTTGTGAGATGGATGATTCCACAAGTAAGAAAAATAACATCCCAGACCATTACTGTCGAATAATCAAGATACTTAACCAGTTTTTTGCAAAATTGTTCACTGAAATTACCTCGCCTCGCATTCCATACCACAAGGGAATAAAAATCCTCTTTCCCATGTTAGTAAGGTAATTAGCGGGGTGTACTTAGCTAATTCTGTCAACAACATTTTATTTAGGAATTCGTTTTTTCTAATTTTAAAGAATTTTTATTGTACTAGCTGTTCCTCCTTGGATTCTTTGAACTTTAAGCAGTCGTCTCAACTTCCAAGCTGAAGAACCAATAAGAAGCAAAGTACGAAGGACTTCCCGAAAGTAAATCCAGTTTTGACGTTTTCGGAGATGGGGGGGGGGCGCTTAAGATATGCCACTGCAACTCGCACAGAGGGGTAAGGCTCCCACAAAAAAAGGGATGTCCTGGGTATGGCAGCAACCTGTATCTGGTGGTGAGACTCCAGTTCTGGAGATTTGAGAATTGTGGAGTACGCCTTCATTGCTATTACTCCCAGATCCACTATCGGAACAGTAGTACCTTTTAAGGTGCCATCAATCGGCCAAATAGATCTGTTTAAAAATTATTTGCAAAAAATAAAATAAAAAATCTCTTAAACAATTGCACAAAACATGTACATATGAATATACAATGAAGGTGATTCCCTAACATCTATGCATAAAGTAACCCTAGACAGGTTGACATGCCGTTAAAATCAATTAATCAAACTTTCTAGTGACTTCTGCAACAACACTGGACCAAAGCTGTATCGGTTCTTACTCATCGCTTAGACAACATTAAAGACACGAAGAAGGGAAATTTGATGCATGAGCAACCGTCTAATTCCCAAGACAATCTTTCCTCGGCCCGTGTCGAGACCTGAACCCAGATCGACGACCTCGTGAGTCTGACAATTGCTGGTCATCTGTTAATCTTATGATTTATTCAAGATGAAGTACAGGGTGTCTCAAAATAGATGCAATCGATTAATGATTTATTACTGAGACCAGCAAAATGGCGGTCATTTGGAACACGTCCTGTAAAAAATACATCCTTTGAGCTCTAGACATCAAATCAATATATCTTTTAATTGTAAGTATATCAGCTTCCAGGATATACAATCTTTTTTGAGTTACTTGTCGTAAGACAGTTTTGAATGATCTTGTCTCTAAATAAGTCGTGCCGCAAAATATTTTTTCCTTTCTTGTCCGAGGCATTGTGATAGAGGATTTGTAGTTATCATATTTACCAACCCCACCGCTCGGGCAGGATATGACACAGGGTCAATTTTTTAAGCAGAGTTTAACAGGTTTTGAATTCAGAGTTTTCCTTCTCCTAAACTAGTTGCCTCCCCAAGGCTGAAGAACCAAGTCTGCCCTAATATTTACCCATAGCTGGAGGGAGAATAATTGGATTCATACCTTTCCCAAGGGTATTAGTGCTATGTGAAATGCAATTAGCCTGGTCCAGGATTTGAACTCGTGTCGTCGTGTCCATTTCCTACGAAGATAACCATTACACTACGGATTTGTAGTTATAGTATATCATTTTCAAGTTTGAAACAAAAAAGGAACACATTATTATTAGCGGACACACGGGTCCCATGTATAGTGAGACATCCGATAGTTCCTCGAATCCCAAACCACATTCTTCCCTTATGATTCCAAAGTTTCAAAAATTCTTTTTTTATATTGAGCTGTTATTATACGTGACGCAGAAAGGGAACACCGGCTGCAGGGGCAACCGCCAGTCTTCTATACATCCATAGGTTCTGCAGCTAAATCCAGGAGTTGACCCAAATCTGGCAAGACTAACGGACAGCATGGACTTTGATTCTTACTGGGTACTACAGACTTGCGTCCTTATGCCAGACAAAGTTAAGTTTATCGTATACCAGTTTCAGTGTCTCGTCGTGGTGCAGGGTTCAATCTCACTCAGCATGAGTTTTTCAACATTCCCCTTCAGTGATGAACAAGTGCCACTCTGGAACAAATGACTGCTTTTTATTTCAATGTAAGCTACAGCAGACACACTGAGCACAATAACAGCGTTGGATAGAGCAAGTTTTCAGCAACAGAACACGGTAAGTTACTGGACTTTTTATCTTTTCCAACTTGATCAGTGGAAATGAATTGACATTGCAGATGGCTATGGGGAAAAAGTGTTTTGGTAGCTGAAAACTTGCTCTATTCAACAATGTTATTTTGATCGTAGTTTTGTAGTTTCATTGGAAATAACTGGGAGGCTTTATGAGAAGAGTTAGCCTTTTATGATCGCAGTCAAAAATAGCGTTTTGTTAGCTGAAAACTTGCTCTATCCGGAAGTGCTTTTGTGCTTCTCTTATGTGCCTATCCAACCCCTCCAAGATGTGACACAAGTTCAATTTCTTAGTGAAGAAAAGTAAGTTGGAATTTAGTGTTTTCCTTCTCCTAAATTGGTTGTCTCAACAAGGTTAGCGAACCTAGACTGCCCTACTATTTTCCCATAGTTGGTGAGAGAACGGATAGGTTCATGCCTTTCCTGAGGGCATTAGGCTCTTGTTAATCTCTGGCAAAACTGTATAGCCAACAGAGGTAATTATGTTTGAAAATCGTATTTTGTAACCGAAAACTTGCTCTATCCATCAGTATTCTTATTTTTCGTGAATATGTTGTAGTTTCTCAGGGGGTAAATACAAGGCACTACTTTCGGAGCGGTCTACGTACTTTGGTTCCGGTTGGCAACTTGGAAATTGAGACGAACGTTTTGCGGGTAAAAGAGTGCAAAGATAGAAAATCAATACGAAAAGGAATTCTTTAAAATTACGGAAAGAATTTCTAAATAAAATGTTGTTGACAGATTTAGTTGAAGGCCTTTCCCATTTCTGTTTCGTCAGATACAAAGACACGTTATAAGTCACGTTACAAGTCACGTCTAAGAATAGTTAGGAGTTGTTCCTGCTAACTTGAGAGAGGGTTTGTTTGTTTGTTTGTGTTTTAGGGTATATCAACCTTTGTATGTTATTTAATGCCAAATCTATTTTTATAAAAATAGTCAGTTCTAATTCAAACAATTCAGTTTAGTATAAGTACGCAGTTTAAATGTCAAAACAGTCCTATTACAAGCAATTCAGTTTAGCATAATTACACTGCTTAGTTCTCTTTGGCCCATCGATAGGAATCTATCAGGTGCTACCACTCCAGGCCAGAGTGGACCTGGAAGCGATGGCAATGAAGGGGTAATCCTCATTCCCCAAAACTCCAGCATTAGTGAAACCTCACCATCAAATTGTTTAGTGTCATATCCAGGACACTCGTTGGGGGGAGGAGTCTTACTTCTCGCAGAGAAGAGATGTTTTGACATTTAAACTGCATACTTTCGTAAAACTGAGTTGTTTGAAATAGAACTGTTTTTGATATTGAAACTGTGTACTTATGCTAAGATGAATTGTTTGAAATAGAAGTGTTTTAACACTTAACTTTGCGTAAACAAAAAGTATACTTATGGTAAACCAAATTATTTGAAATAGAACTGTTTATATGTATAAAAATGGATTTGGCATTAAATAAACAAGAATGGTTGATGAGCCATAAAACCAAACCAAACCAAACCAAACCAAGAAATAAGACGCAAAATATTCTTTATCTATTAGCTGAACAAAAAAGATTGAATTATTTAAATTAATTGTTTATTTTTATCAACTTTGCAGTGGAAAATATTTTGAAATAAGTTAATATTATAAACATCTAAATGTTTTTATTAGAATTGATATTTAATTACCCCTCCTCAAACTTTTATGACAGCATTGATTTTTTTCAGAAATGGAAATTTTGCTAATTTAATAAATTATTCTTTACCAAATTGGTTCCAACTTCTTCAGGATGGAGCTATCTCATGGGGAATTTGTATAAAATTTTCTACAATAAATTTTCAATTGGATTTAGATCCGGACGGTTCATTAACCATATAATTAATTTTCTATGCTTTTTCCGAAGAAAAGCTTCAATCCTCTTTGATCTATGATAAGCTGCATTATTCTCCAAAAAATGACTTCATCATTATTTAAACAATTTTCTGTCGATGCAATAAAAAGATTATTCAGAAATTCAATGAACGCGTGCATTATTTGTTGTGATAATGATTATCATATCCCCAGCTCCTTTCAAGTGTATTGGATGGTGAGGCTTCAATTTTGGGGTTTAAGAGAATGTGGAGTATCAGTTCATTACCATTGTGTCACAGTTGCCATTATGGTTAATTATTCTATTGCCTTATTTGGTTGGGCCATGAGTTTTTCAGTTGGTTGTTGTGTTGGCTGAGGTCTTTGAGTAGAGATGTAAGTCAAATTGGAAAATTTAAACGAGTACAAAATATTCAACACAGGAAGGCCAAAATATAAACAAAATGGATTCATATCTTGTTGCCCAGTCGGGAATACACCGACTGCACATCTGCAGAGGGGTAAGACCTTCCAGTGAGTGTCCTGATATGACACTAAACAATCTGATGGTGAATTTCCAGGGATGCTGCGGCTTTGGGGAATGCGGGGTACCCCTTTATTGCCATTGCTCCCAGGTCCACTCTGACCCGGAGTGGTAGCACCTGATAGGGCCCTATCTATAGGTTAAATAGAACTAACTGCATACTTATGCTAAACTGAATTGTTTGAATTAGAACTGTTTGACTAAACTGAATAGCTTGAAATAGAGATGTTTTTGACAATTAAACTGTATTTACATTTAAACTGTGTTCTTACGCTAAACTGAATTGTTTGAAATAGAACTATTGGCATAAAAATGGATTTGGCGTTAAATAACCTACAAAGGTTGATATGCCATAAAACCCAAACAACCAACCAACTTCATATCTTGTCTTTGACAAGTTTGATTGAAAAAGTAAAAACAGTGAATTTTGGACACGTGAGAGATGATGCCAAAATTCAGTAAGATGACATCACCCCGAACCGATATCCTGAATTTGAATATATAAATTTCTTGAATTTTGAAAAAGTGGTCAGTTAGCTCGGTGGTCAGTTGTCAGAAGTTTGCATTCAGAGAGTTCTGTCGGGATGGGGAGGGGCGGTGCGTGTCTCTTGTGTCATTTCATAGACCCTTATAGATTCATTCTCTCTCTCTTTCTCTCTTTGCCCAGTCGGCTGGGGCTGTAGAATACACCGACTGCTTCTCTGCAGAGGAGTAAGACCCCCCCCCCAACGAGTGTCCTAGATATGACACTAAACAATCTGATGGTGAGGTTCCAGCAGTGCAGGAGCTTTGGGGAATGTGGAGTACCCCTTCATTGCCATCGCTCCCAGGTCCACTCTGGCCCGGAATGGTAGCATCTGATAGGGCCCTATCTATGGGTTAAATAGAACTAACAGCATACTAATGCTAAACTGAATTGTTTGAATAAACTGAATAGCTTGAAATAGAAATGTTTTTGACAATTAAACCGTACTTACATTTAAACTGCATGCTTATGCTTAACTTAATTATTTGAAATGGAACTGTTTTTCAACATTAAAACTGTATTTACACTTAACTGAATTGTTATATATAACTGCTTGAATAGTTTGAAATGGAAATGTTTTTGATAATTAAACTGTGTACTTATGTTAAATTGAATTGTTTTCAATAGAACAGTTTATTTACATAAAAATGGATTTGGCGTTAAATAACCTACAAAGGTTGATATGCCATAAAACCCAACAAATCTAACCAAACCAACCATCTCTTTCTCTCTCTCTTTCTCTCCCTCTCTCTTTCTCTCTCTCTTTTTATCTCCCTCCCTCTTTCTCTCTCTTTCTCTCTCTCTTTCTCTCCCTCTCTCTTTTTCTCTCCCTCTATCCCTCTCTCTTTCTCTCCCCCTCTCTCTTTATCTCCCTCTCTACCCCCTCTCTTTATCTCCCTCTCTCTTTCTCTCCCTCTCTCTTTCTCTCTCGTGCTGCTGTATGCGGTTTGAACATCGAACAATAAGTGATTGTTAATTGTTAACGGAGAGTTCTTCTTGTTTTTGAGTTGCCAACATCCGGGCAACTTTGTTCCAACGGATCACCCCGACCGTCCGAAGAATATCCGGGTGGATTGTGTTATTCCCTCTCTGTGGATCTTTCAAACACAGCGTGGGGCACAGTCAGGATTGATAAACAAACTATCCGAAAATATGATACGATAATATCACACCATTATTCTCGGGTCTATTCTGACCCGGACTGGAAGTACCTGTTCAATCGTTAATATTCGTAAATAGAATTATTAGTTTTTGATAGCAGTACATGAAACCATTTAACTGTGTGCAAACAAATGATTAGTATTAAATTAGATCTAAACATTTAATAAATAGGAAAACTCATGATCAATAGCAATATTTAAAACCATTTAGTTGTATGAAAACAAATGATTTGATATTTTATCATATATATATATATATATATATATATATATATATATATATATATATATATATATCAAAACCTGAAACCATTTAACTTTGTCCAAACAAATGAGTTCTGTCTCGTTTAAAAATAATGTTACCTATAAACTATCCACTTAAAAATCATATATACGAGGATCATTAAATAAGTTTCAAGACTTTTTTCGTATGGGCACTTTTATTGATAGTACACATATGAAACTCTAGTCCCTTTCGAAGTAATCTCCTCCGGCTGCAATGCACTTGTTGTACCGTTCCAACAACTTATGTAACGCCCCATGGAAGTCCTCTTGTGTGAGCGTGTCAATGACCTTCGTCACAGCCTCTTTCATCTCCTCAATTGTCTCATAACAACAGCCTCTGAGCTTAGGGAATAACCAAAAGTCACAGGGAGCAAGATCTGAACTATAGGGAGGCTGAGGAACTGTCTTGATACCCATCTTGGTCAAATAGTCTGTGACAAGGATGGAGTTATGGACTGGTGCATTGTCCTGGTGGAAATGCCACTGACCCGATTTGAAGAGTGCTGGCCTCTTCCCAAGGAATCTCTTCCTGAACCCCCTTAAAACCTCAACAGTAACCCTAACCCTTATCTTAACCCTTTGGCCAATCAACTCTGGTGTATTGACTTCCTTACTCCTCCCACACCTCTCATCATCCCTCACAGATTGCCTGCTTTCCTTGAATCTCTCATGTCACTCAAAAACTGATGCTCGATTCATGCAAGATGGTTGGAAAAGCAGTCTGAAACATTCCATACATTTTTGTGGCATTTTTTTCAAGTGTAAAACAGAATTTATTGCATATCGTTCTTCTAAAGTGTCCTCATGTCCAGATTGCATTTTTGAAATTCACCAGCTGTGACAATCAGGCTTTAGTAGGGTATATTTAAATTCCTGCTGTAGCTGTTCCTTTGAACCTGAAATCCTAAAAATTGGTCAGTCATCTTATAAGATGTATAGCAAAAACATAGTAAATTTTCAAGTGTCTATGACAATTGTAAATGGCTGTACAAAAAATAGTCTGGAAACGTATTGAATGCACCACGTATATAAAATTAATACATGAACGTTAATTGAATAATTTAATTATTGAACTTCTATTAATTTCTATAATTTCTATAATTTCTTCTATTTTTGAAAACAAAATCAGTCAACAAAGCAGTTTTTTTTTTTTTGCTTTTAGTTTTTTACTTGAAAATGAAAAACAGGGAAAACGAACTAATAAGATTTAAAACAGTTTTGTGTAATTAAAAAAAAAACATCAAAGAATCTATAATTTTATTCTCAGATAATAAAAGTGTATTAACAACAACAGCAATATTTTAAAAGGACTAACAATGTTGATGATTGTTAAAGAGATATGAAAATATCAATGTAAGACAAAGCCAAAGAAAGGCAGTCATTGTAAGCAATATTGTTAATTAATAGCAATACTTGAAACCATTTAATTGTGAGCAAATTATGTCGAAACACTTGATAGATAGGATAGCTAATGTTAAAATTCACCAGTGGTCCGGGAGACCAGGGTTCAATCGAGATATATCAAAGACTCAAAAATGTTACTTGATTCCGCCTTGCTTAACACTCAGTATTATAAGGTAAAGATCAAGGTTAAAGTGGACCAATCCAAGGAATGGAGTAGCACTCTCACCTACACCTCGGGGTAGTAGCTATTGAAAAGGGTCCCCCCTCGACTAAGGTCGCCAACTTTACTTATTTAACAGTCTGTCTGTGGATGACAATATATATGCTCCCCACGCTTGTGGGGTTGAGCACTTTGGCGAAAAAATTAACTGTTGCCACTCGTGTAATACAAATTTTTTTCTAACGAATTGAGCACTTCACTGTCCGATAGCGCAAAATGTAAATAAAAGAAAGATAATACATATGTGTTAATTCTCGAGCTGACGTTGAGTCGCTGGCTTGGCTTAGGGGTATGTCATCAGTCTGACGTAAAATTAGGCGAATTTCGATCCCGGTTTGGAACGTCTCGTGTGTTTAGCCACACTGAAGAGTTGTCATACAACGAAACAGTTTTTCTGATGATATCAAATTATATATATATATATATATATATATATATATATATATATATATATATTGTCAACAACAGACAGACCTGTTTCGTTCTATCAGAACTCTTCAGTGTGGCTAGATAGGCTAGATTCCCGAAGCTGGGATCGAAACTGACTGAAATGCCAATCCAAAATTCTACCACTCAGCCACGAGGAAACCAGCGCAAACGAAGGAAATTTAAATGCTTATGTATCACATTTGTTTTTGTTTACATATATCTGCTTAACGGCTACCGAGAGCTCGATTCATGTGAAGAGCCTTGCATTACGCTAGTGGCAACCATTTACTTCCCTCGCTAGAGAGCTCAACCCCACAGGGGTAGGGGAGCATCATATATATATATATATATATATATATAATTTGTCATCAAATAAATAACAAGGGTTGATGTGCCATGAAATACAACTAACCAACCTGATTTATTAAAAGACATCCTAACACATTTCAGGAATGATTTGGAAAATTTAAGTTTTAGGTTTTTCAGTTAACAAAATAAGTTTTCGTGAAAGAAGAAAAACAAAAACAAAAAGAAGAAAAAAGAAACACAATAGCAATGAGTTAAAGCAATATGAAGGCCTAATTGTTATTCTTTCTCCTAAGCTTAAAAGTTACTGTACATAAATCATTTTACTCGGGTCTCAATTGTAAAACTTTCTTCTTTTTAAGTTCACGAAATTAGAATGTCCGGAAACCAGGGCTCAATTTCAAACACTAGCTAGCGTTTAATTGTTTGGATCAATTTTAACTCTTGTCATATCGTGTCAGATTTGCCCCAGAAGGTATCAGTAATAAATTCAACACAAGACTCCTGCCAGATGTTAGCTCCAGAGAGAGAGAGAGAGAGAGAGAGAGAGAGAGAGAGAGAGAAAGAGAAAGAGAGAGAGAAAGAGAGAGAATCCTATTACGTATTTATTAACAAAATAACAATGGCAGAACTGGTAATTCCGATTTCAAGAACAAAATTACCATAAATAATTAAAGTAAGAATATTTTTAAGGATTAAATATTTGAAGAACAAACGGCTGCTACGCGAGCAGAAATACGACAAAGTGATTTAGTAGCATGACAACGCTAGGCCACAAGTTGCAAAACGGTTCAAAACCCACTTGGCAAATGGGGAGTCCTACTCCTAACGCCGTATTCACCAGACATTGCCACGTCTGATTATCATTTGTTCAGATCGATGGCAAATGAACTGGTTGAGCTATACTTTCATTCTTCTGAAGATGCCAAAAATGGGTCGACTCGTGGTTAGCTTCTGACGAGTCGTTTTGCCGACGTGGAATTCAAATGCAGTCAGAAAAATGGGAAAAAGTAGTGGCTAGCAATGGACAATACATTCAGTGACATGTTTCTTACTAATTTTTGAAAATGAAACATTTCTTTTCATGAAAAACCAGCGAGAACTTATTCAAGGTCCTAAAAATAGTTTTGAGTCGTTCGAATTTCTTAGACTGAGTGACAAGGGGAATTGTGCGGGGCTGTGGCATCGGAGTAATTTCAGTGGCGCTCTAACGTTCCTTTTCGGACTAATACCCTCGGGAAAGGCATGAACCCCATTTATTGTACCAGCTATGGGTTAAATAGTACCACTACTTTCTTTCTACAGGATGAGTCTCCGTGGTGTAGTGGCTAACGTACTGGACTGTGAAATCGTAGAAAGTGAGTTCGAACTCCAGTCGCGCTCTTGCGTTTACTTTCGGATTAATTCCCCTTAAGAAAGGCATGAATACTTGTATCCTCCCGGTCATGGGTTAAATAGTATCAACGCTCTTCTTCAAGGATTGTTTTGGCTGTAAATAACCCACGAAAGTTGATATGCCATAAAACAGAGAAACGTAAACTGAAATCGAAGTATCAAGATAAGACTATTTCTACCTTTTAGGTGAGGGTAGCTAAAATGTGGAAAATGGAATTGGCGAACTGATTATAAATTTGGTTTGGTTTGGTTTTATGGGATTGTTGGTTATTTAATGCCAAATCTATTTTTATACATTCTTATAAGCTGTTCTATTTCAAACAATTCAGTTTACAGTTTAAATGTAAAAAACAGTTCTATTTCAAGCAATTTAGTTTAGCATAAGTACACTGTTTAGATATATTTAACCCATAAATAGGACCCTTTCCGTTGCTACCACTTCAGGCCAGAATGGATCTGGGAGCGATGGCAATGAAGGGGTACTCCGCATTCCCTAAAGCTCCAGCATTACTGGAGCCTCACCATCAGGTTGCTTAGTGTTATACCCAGGAAACTCATTGGGGGAGTCTTACCCCCTCAGCAGAGATGCCGTCGGCTCATTCTTCAACCCCTAAAATTCAAGTTGGATTAGGTTTTTTCCTTTCGCCATAATGCTTTTGGGAAAGGCATGAATCCACATTTCCCAAGCGATCGGTAAGTGATTGGGTAGTTGGAGTTCTTTAACCAGTTAAGAGTCAACCCAACATGCAAGTTCTATGTCAGCTCAGGGAGCGTTCCCTATAAAATTTTATTTCTTTTCAACACAGCACGTAAGATATCCAATAAAAACTACTCGAGTTTATGTTAATCGATTCGCGCCGGAGGGTTGGTTGGTTAGCTGGTTGGGTTTTATGGTGTCACAAGCCTTGTAGGTTATTTAATACCAAATCCTGTTTATAAATATACATTAAATATATATGATTTGTAAACAAAGTTTTGTCGATAGAACTTTTATAGGATCCAGGGCTTATTTGTTTGCACGCTGTTAAATAGTTTCAAGTATTGCCACGTAATTCTAGTAATTCTTTTCTACAATATTATTCGTTTGCCCACTGTCAAATGGTTCCGAATATTGCAACGTAATAATAATAATGATAATAATAATAATAATAATAATAATAATAATAATAAGTCAATGTAACAGTATTTTGTACACAGTTAAATGGTTTTTACTATAGACAAAGATTAGACATTTCTATTTGACCCATATATGGGGCCCTAGCAGGTACTATCAGTCTGAGTAAGAGTGGATCTGGGGGTAATGGCAATGAAAGGGTACTCCACATTCTCCAAAGCTTCACGATTGGAGTTTCACTATCAGATCGTTTAATGTCACACCCTGGACACACGTTAAGCGTTAGTCTTACCCCTCCGCAAAAATGCTGTCGGTGTATTTTACAGCCCCTGTCGACTGGGCTTGATGATGTAGAAGAAAATGAAGAAAAAGATGAAAAAGAAGAAGAAGAAGAAAAAGAAAAAGATGAAAAAGAAGAAATGACAATTAATAAGGGTAAAGAAGAAGAAGAAGAAGAAGAAGAAGAAGAAGAAGAAGAAGAAATGACTATGAGGGTAAAGAAGAAGATATGACAATCAAGGTAAAGAAGAAGAAGAAGAAGAAGAAGAAGAAGAAGAAGAAGAAGAAGAAGAAGAAGATATGACTTTGAAGAAGAAGAAGAAGAAGAAGAAGAAGAAGAAGAAATGAGAATTAATAAGAGTAAAGAAGAAAAAGAAGAAGAAGAAGAAGAAGAAATGAGAATTAATAAGAGTAAAGAAGAAGAAGAAGAAGAAGAAGAAGAAGAAGAAGAAGAAGAAGAAATGAGAATTAATAAGAGTAAAGAAGAAGAAGAAGAAGAAGAAGAAGAAGAAGAAATGAGAATTAATAAGAGTAAAGAAGAAGAAGAAGAAGAAGAAGAAGAAGAAGAAGAAGAAGAAGAAATGAGAATTAATAAGAGTAAAGAAGAAGAAGAAGAAGAAGAAGAAGAAGAAGAAGAAGAAGAAATGAGAATTAATAAGAGTAAAGAAGAAGAAGAAGAAGAAGAAGAAGAAGAAGAAGAAGAAGAAGAAGAAATGAGAATTAATAAGAGTAAAGAAGAAGAAGAAGAAGAAGAAGAAGAAATGAGAATTAATAAGAGTAAAGAAGAAGAAGAAGAAGAAGAAGAAGAAGAAGAAGAAGAAGAAGAAATGAGAATTAATAAGAGTAAAGAAGAAGAAGAAGAAGAAGAAGAAGAAGAAGAAACGAATACAAAAGGCGGGAAAATGGGCTAATTTTTAAAGCAAAATGAATAACTGGGGCATTTTTTAAAAAAATGTTTTTAGTGTACTTATCTTGTTTTTTCAAATAAAAGGTCCCTGAAGCCTTTTGAATAATTTCACTCGCTTTGCTTAAGAGATAGATAGATAGAGAGAGAGAGAGAGAGAGAGAGAGAGAGAGAGAGAGAGACCACCCTTAATATTTTTCCCTATTCCATATTTTCGCCCAGGGGGAAAAAGCAGTGGTGGAGGTTTGAGCAGAAAAACCAGAAGACACAAGTTGGAAACGTGTAAATGGCCGGCGACCATTTTCTGACACTTTCATCGCCAATGGAGAACATTCTGAACCAGTTAAAAACTTACGTTTTCCTGCGGCGTTGTGTGTAAAATAAGAAAATTTATATGTTTACAAAAAAAAAAAAAAAAAGAAAAAAAAAAAAGTATGATAAAAAAAAGCAATAAGCAATTTGTGTGAGCATTAAGTCTCAGAATGACGCACAATTTGTAAACACGTTGTTATCGGAAGTCAACTCAAAGATGTTTCATTTGGCTCGAAAAGAACACTTCAATGGATCGCTAGCAGCAAAAGAGACCACACACACACACACACACACACACATATATATATATATATATATATCATCATCATCATTATCAAGTCGCACTGCCAGTGCAGATCTTCCTGACCTTCTCCGCTACTCTTCTCTTTCGTCCATCGCTCCCGGTATGTCTTCAAGGGCACACCCTGCATCGGGACAGTGCTGTTGTATCCAGGTAATCCTACCCTTGCTCGTCCATGAGAAGGGGTTCTCAGGAGTATGTCACTTATGGACTCGTCCGGGTCATTGCCTTAATGAATAAAGTGTTCGCCTGGAGACCGGGATTTAATGCCAGGTCGAGTCGTACCAAAGACTCAAAAAATGGTACTTGATGCCGTCTTACGTAACGCTCGGCATTATAAGGTACGGATCAAGGGTAAAATGAAGAAATCCAAGGAATGGAGTAGCGCCCTCCCCTACACCTCGGTGAGGTAGCCATTGAAAAGTGAGCCTTCAGGTCTCTCTCGACTAAGGTCGTCAACTTTATATATATATATATATATATTGTCATATTGTTTTATAAATAAACAGTGCCCATCATCGATGATAAAGCATATGTAGATTTACCTTGGTCTGATGATTGCACAGGCGTGAAACTAGAAGTCGCTAATCACCGCAATTCAAACTCTAATTTCTCTCTCTCAATATATATATATATATATATATATATATATTTCCCTTCTCTCTATCTATCTATCTATCTATCTATCTCATATTGCTCATGTCTCTTTCTAGCTATCTCTTCCTGTTCATTTCTCTCTCTGTCTTTGTCAGTCTCTCTGTCTCTCTCTCCTGCTTGACTCTCTCTCTGTTCATATCTCCCCTCCAATCTATCTATCTATCTATCTATCTATCTATCTATCTATCTATCTATCTATCTATCTATCTGCACACATCCAAGCTACAAAGACACCAAACATACGTAACTAAAAGCCTTGAAATAACAAATATGTGAATATGTGTCCTTTAGGTATCTCCATCCCCATAAACATACCTCCAACAACACCCACATCTACATGTACATTCGTTAACGTGTATAACAGCACACCCCATAGACACACACTCAAATATATATATATATATATATATATAGGTATGTAACAGTTCTAAAGAATATATGTGCGTGCGTTTTTCTGGAGGCGCGAAAGGATAGAAATATTTGCAGGAAGAATAAACACGTTCGAGAAAGAGTTGAAATAACAAAACCTTCATAAAATAACAAACTGACAAAAATTGTTTCATTTTTTTTAAAAATATATTTTTGCTTGAAAAAAGCACATGTAGGAGGCACATGTGCGTACGTGCATCTGGATTTTATATTAAAAAAAATCAAAAAATCAAAAAATAAAAGCCCGACTCGAACTGACACTTTTTGCTTTGTTTGTCAATCTTTATATTCATGGGATGACCCAGCAAAGACCCTGCGACTTTTTTTTCGATTTTTACGACCGAAGTTTAAGGGAAAAATCTTTTTTTAAATGTTTTTTCTTTCGTTTTTTTTTTAATGGGACAAGTAAAGAAATATTGGAAAACTATCAGAACAAAATAGAAGAAAAAGTTTTAACCATGACTGCAACCTTGAGCAATGTCTTGATCTATCTATCTATCTATCTATCTATCTATCTATCTATCTCATCATCATCAAGTCGTGCTGACAGTATACAGGATCCTAAAACTCTCTCGCCATCCATCCCTATCACCCATCACTCCCAGCAGTTTTCTAGATTATATCCTGTGTCTGAACAGAGCTGATGTATGAAAGTCTTTGATGGTCAGCCAAGTCTGGCATAGCCATGTGTAAGAGAACGTCGCCTATGGGCTGCCCTTGCTTTTCCAGCATTGCCCCGCACATTTTCTTCGTTTTACTAAGATAGTTTGTGAGATGGGAGGTTGGAGGCTGTACTGTAGCTACACATATCTTTATTCATTTGTTAATATCTATCTATCGCAGGGGGAGAGTACCTGTGGCTTAATGGGTTAGATTGGGTTTGGTTTGGTCTATGGCATATCAACCATTGTAGGTTATCTAATGCCAAATCCTCTTTGTACATATGATTTGTAAACACATTTTCTTGATAACATTTTTAAACGAGCCTGAGCTCATTTTTTGGTACATAGTTAAATGGTTTCAAGTATTTCTATAGTGTAACCAGGATATAAGAGACCCAAATATAAGAGAAACCCGGATATAAGAGATATTTTCGTATGGTCCCAAATTAGAGCCTATGTTACTGTTGCGTTCTGGTTAGTGAACGCTTGTAATATTAAATAAAGGACAAACCAGATATATTCTCAGGGGAAAAAGTATATACAATAGAGAGACTATTAGTAGACAAGAACATAGGATTAGTGAACGCTTGTAATATTAAATAAGGGACAAACCACGATATAAGAGGAAATAGAGATATATTCTCAGGAAAAAGTATATTCAATAGAAAGACTATTAGTTGACAAGAACATAGGATTAGGGAATACAGAATAAAGATATAGTCCAACGATAGTATTGGCTTCCGTTATTACGGTCGCAAGTTAGGTGATCTAGTGCGATCTTCAGTCTCCAACGCTCTAATACTATTCCATTCCTATAAGAAGCTGCTCTTCACCTTCTAGTCTGCCCTGGTATTAGTAGCTACTGCTATATATGGCAGATGGACTAGTTCATAGTGTGGAAGAAGGTGGGTGATACCCAACAGTTAACTAAACAAAATAGACCAAACCCGATTATAAGAGACCTAATCTCCGATCCAGATAGCTCTCTTATATCCGGGTTACATTGTTTATAACACAAATAATTCTTTTTTTTAAATATTAATCATTTGTTTGTACTCAGTTAAGTGGTGAATTGAATTATCATGACCAGAAAATCCGACGAACACTCACACACGACATACGGAAACACTGTGTTATATAATTGCGGAAGGATCTTTTTTATATTATCATTTTTCGTTTTATATATCTTATCTTTCGGTTTAGTTAGGCTTAGAACCTTTCGGCTTAGTGCATGGGTAGGTGCAGACATTAATGCAGGTGTTCACACGCACGCGGGGAGAATGTGACCATCACAGATGTCACAATAAAAAACCCAGATAGGTGCCTGTGGTGTAGTGGTTATCGTCGTAGAAAATGGACACGGTGACACGAGTTCAAATCCTGGACGAGACTGATTGCATTTCATATAGCACTAATACCCTTGGGAAAGGTATGAATTCAATTATTCTCCCTCCAGCTATGGATAAATAGTAGGGCAGACTAGGTTCTTCAGCCTTGGTAAGGCAACTAGTCTAGAAGAAGGAAAACTCTGAATTTTAAACTCCGCTTAAAAAAATTGACCTTGTGTCATATCCTGCCCGAGCGGAGGGGTTGGGTAAATATGAAAAACCCCTGATAGAAAATGGGAGCGGGGATGTGAATGTCGCCAGGTCCAGAAGTGATGGGCTGGATTCTTAGTGATTTTGGAAAAAAAGCAAAGAGTTGAGATTTGGACTTAGACGAAGCGAGTTGATTTTTGGACCTGGGTGAAGCCAGTCCAGTTATGGTCTAGGGGGTGCGCCGCGCGTTGTCGGGTCAGATGGAACAGTCAGCATAGAAAAATAGTGTCTCTTTCTCCTCGTATCGAATACCTAAAAGTCAAGAAGGTAATAAAAGTTTTGTACCTGAACTAAGAAAGTCGTCAGTGTTTCGTGTTTTTCGGATTCCTATGCGTATGAACATTCCTATGCATGTGAACGTATTTCCGTATCATGGTTATGTTACAACTGGACAGCTGTTTCGACCTTATTAGGTCTCATCAGCAGTGTATACCATGATCTCCACCACTAGAGATTGAAACAGGGACCACAAATTGCAGAGTCGAAGCTCTCCAACTGAGCCAACAGTTCATATCACACACAAGAGACGCCAAATTAACTAGTCATGTTCGTCGGATTAACTAGTAACTGCACTGAATGTGTCTTGCAAGCTACATTCATACTTTTTGCAGAGGACACGGTCACCTCCAGGACCACGTCTTCCCGAGACCAGCGTTTCCGTATGTCGTGCGTGAGTGTTCGCCGGATTTTCTGGTCATGGTAATTCAATTCACAATATAATCCCTCTACTAAAAAAGAAATATATACATCAGTTAAATGGATATACATATATATTTTGTTTGTGAATAGTTTGTGGGTAATTTCATTTTAAAACGATTTAAAACTAATTTTTTACACACAAGTATTGATATAGTTTCTATACAGTAAAGTAAATTTTGCGACCGTTGTCAAGGGCGACCAGAAGGCTCCCTTTTTGATAGCTACTGCACCAAGGTATAGGGGAGGGCGCTACTCTTTTCCCTGGATTGCTCTACTTTACCCTTGATCCTTAACTTTTAATACTGAGTGTTAAGAAAGGCGGCATCAAGTACCATTTTTGAGTCTTTGGTATGACTCGACATGGGATTGAACCCCGGTCTCGCGGCCCTCTGGCGAACAATCTAACTATTATGCCAATGTCCGGTTAGTTTGTTAATTGATATGTCTGTGAATTAAAAATTCAAAAAGTAAAAAAAAAAACATTAATCGTGGGAGAAAGGTGGATGAGGTTTTAAATGAATGTTCCAGAAATAAACATATAAATTCCTCCCTTTAAAAATTTTCCACTTTCCCCGGTAAATAATTATTTTATCTGATTTTGCTACATTCGTATGACTTTATATATATATATATATATATATATAATTTTTTTCTTTTGGTCTTACAAGATTTTTCACTGTTAAAAAGATCGTTTGCGGCATTTTACGAAACAAGCTTAAAAAAAGATTTTGTTTAAATACTATATATATATATAACCGATTTTATCAATAAAAATAAACTTTGTATGTGTATGTATATCTGTGTTTTGCATATGTGTGTGTGTGTGTGTGTGTGTGTGTGCGAATTTATGCATTTATGTTAAAAGGTATCCTACACCAGAAGCAATGCCATTTTATATATTCGTTCGTGCCACTTATATATCCAGGTTTGCACGTAGACATACATTTAGGTGCGTACACCTAATAATTCCCGATATGTATATGTATGCTCTGTGTGTGGTGGGTGCATACAATCTTGCATCTAATCTTAAACATTCGGCATTTTGCCTGAGAGACAAGATAAAAAGGGTTTAAAGCTTTTATTGATTTTCCTTTTCTTTCTGGTCACCAAGTTTTTAACAGTTTTTTTCCCCTCTTTTCTTCGTTTCTTTAACCTGCGGCAAGTGACAACAAAAATCGCTTGTTCAGGATTTTTTATATAGAACAAACTCCTAATTCCACACACACACACACACGCAAACACACACACACTAGTTTATATATATATATATATATATATATATATATATATATATATTCTTTAAAGAAAAAAACAAAGACCGGTTACTTTAGGATTATAAATTCATTTCCATCCTATTTTGTCTTTCTGATGTAAACCAAAAACACGAAGAAAAATCTACGATATATATATATATATATATATATCCTGCCTGTGAGTAAAATAATGCGGCAGATTGGGTTCTCAAGCTTTGGTTGGGAAACCGGTCATATCTATATCTGTATATATATATATATATATATATATATATATAATGCGAATAAATACGCTAGATAAAGTTTCATGCACATCATAATATCTTCCATATTTACCAACCCCACTGCTCGGGCAGGATATGACACAAGGTCAATTTTTTAAGCGCAGTTTAACAGGTTTGAATTCAGAGTTTTTCTTCTCCTAGACTAGTTGCCTTACCAAGGCTGAAGAACCCAGTCTGCCGTACTATTTTACCCATAGCTGGAGGGTGAATAATTGGATTCATACCTTTCCCAAGAGTATTGGTGCTATGTGAAATGCAATCATTCTCTTGCCCTGTCAGCTGGGGCTGTAGAATACACTGACTGCAACTCTGCAGAGGGCTAAGACCCCACCTAACGAGTGTCCTGGATATGACACTAAATAATCTGATGGTGAAGTTCATCTGATGCTGGAGCTTTGGGGAATGCAGAGTACCCCTTCTTTGCCATTGCTCCCAGGCCCACTCTGGCCCGGAGTGGTAGCACCTGATAAGGGTCCTATCTATGGGTTAAATAGAATTAACAGCATACTTATGATAAAATGAATTGTTTGAGTAAAACTGAATAGTTTGAAATAGAAATGACTTTTACAATTAAACCTTACTTACACTTAAACTACGTGTTTATGCTTAACTGAATTATTTGAAATAGAACTGATTTTCGACATTAAAACTGTATTTACACTTAACTGAATTATTACATACAACATCTTGAATAGTTAGAAATGGAAATGTTTTTGACAATTAAACTGTGTACTTATGCTAAACTGAATTGTTTTAAATAGAACAGATTATTTACATAAAAATGGATTTGGCGTTAAATAACCTACAAAGGTTGATATGCCATAAAACCCAACAAATCAACCAACCAGCAATCATTCTCGTCCAGGATTTGAACTCGTGTCGCCGTGTCCATTTCTTACGACGATAACCATTACACCACGGGCATCTCTCATAATATCTTCGAATAGAAATACTACACACACACATACACATATATGTGTATGTGTGTGTATACGTGCGTGCATGTGTGTGTGTGAGTGAGTGTGAAAAAGAAGACACTTCTAGTATTATAAGAAGTGGAAGTGTGTTGCAAAAAAAAAAAAATCAGTTTAGCACTTCTCTCTTGGTGAGGCTGAGAAATTTTTGAACAAAAACGAACGCTACTACTTAATACCTTATAATTCCCTAGCTGACGTTGTACGCTTGTTGGCCGGGCGGTCTAAAACTAAGTCTAACGTAAAGTTGGGTGGGTTTCGATTTCAGCTTCAAGCGTGCTATGTGTCTAGCCACACTGATGAGTTGTGATACAACGAAACACTGTTTGTGGATATATATATATATATATATATATATATATGTTGGGTAGCATCCACCTTTTCCCACACAATGAACTAGTCCATCTGACATATATAGCAGTAGCTACTAATACCAGGGCAGACTAGAAGGTGAGGAGCAGCTTCTTATAGGAATAGTACTAGAGCGTTGGAGGCTGGAGATCGCACTAGATCACCTTACTTGCTACCGTAATAACGGAAGCCAATACTATCGTTGGACTATATCTTTATTCTGTATTCACTAATCCTATGTTCTTGTCTACTAATAGTCTCTCTATTGTATATCCTTTTTCCTGAGAATATATCTGTATTTGCTCTCATATCGTGGTTTGTCCTTTATTTAATATTACAAGCGTTCACTAACCAGAACGCAACAATATATATATATATTTATTTATTTATATCGTCCGAGGAAAAAATCCAAGGGGTAGAAGTATCCAATTTGAGTTGTCAATGTCAACGGATATCGACGTATAATTAATTTGGGATTAAGGATACATCAAAACTCAACGTATATATATATATATATATATACAAAGTTGTTTTATCTTAAAATGTTACAATACAGATAGCTCCATTTTGACGCGACTCGCCTTCGGATCGGCCACTTGACATTTGTGCCGGGCGGTTGTGTTTGCAAACTATGGCATCTTGGCCTAAGTGGGCTGCCCCCTTAGTCTTTACCTGCATACCGGGCTTGGTGTTTGCGGCGCCTCATTAGAGGAATGCCAACGAGATCAAGAATTTTTGCCCCTGACGCGCTCGATTCGTGCGCGCCCCCCACCATAAAATAACCTTGTGCTATATTCTGATACGGTGAGATTTTAGGTAAATCACAGCTCTATTTTGGATATTGAGTACTGACACTGAAAATACTGCCCGACACTATCAAGTTGTCGTTTACACATATCATCTGGTCGTGATGATAGCACTGAGTCTCTATCACTCACGGCAGGTCCTGTAGACGGGATTCAGGGTCCACAGAGAACTGATAAGTATATATGTATATATATATATGGCTCCGATGTTTAGCCAACTCTACCACGTCCTTGTGTAGAAGTTTATTAGAGAACCTCACTTGTTTCTCCAGCAGTGTCCGGCATATCTTGTCTTACTCGCATAGTTTATGAGATGGGAGCTTAGTGGCCGTAGAAATGATTGTTTATGGGTTGTTGCTTCGAGAACTTGTTCAAAACAGCACGCAGCATTCTTATAAAGTTACCATCTAACTTTTCTCTAAACGTTTCGTCAGTCCTGTTGGTGCCTCCATACAGTAGTATTGACACAGTCACAACTAGGAAGAAATCCCGTTTTATTTTATCAGAGAGATCAGATTTCCAGATGATCGATGACTCCACTATTCATATGATGAGATCGCCTTCAGTAGATGAGATACTGCTGCTGGTCAACTTATTTCAGAGGTTTGCTGCTTAAAGTGGAGATGGCTCCTTCTTGTTTAAAGAACACACACATATACACGTATATATATATATATATATATATGAGTAGGCTGAACAAAGGCGACCTGAAGGCTCTTTTTTCATATGCTACTACACCGAGGTGTAGAGGAGGGCGCTACTCCTTTCCCTGGATTGCTCCACGTACCTTTGAGCCATACCTTATAATACTGAGTGTTAAGCAAGGAGATATTTTTGAGTCTTTGGTATGACTCGACCAAGGATTGAACCCCGGTTTCCCGAAGCATTGGCGAACACACTAACCATTATGCCAATGGGTCGTGTTTTTTATACGATAATCTCCTGAAAACCCCATTTTTTTGGCTCTTTTTTTTGCTTTATATTCCGTCAAAAACATACCCACTTCAAATTAAAAGGCAACACCCTAATTTTTACAGCTTTGTAAAATTTTGATCGAGTCTCGCGAGCTTTTATACCTGGGTGTCACAAAAAAAAAAGCCAAAAAAACAAACAACAAAACAAACAAAACAACCTCCACCTAAAAAAAAAATGTATTATTTCTCTTCCTTTTATCCACAAAAATTAATAGAAAAATCACACACACACACACACACGCACACACACGTACCCGCACAGACTGACAGACAGACACACACACATACACATACACATACGCACATATGCACACACACACACACACGATATATGAAATGACTGATAGATTGTTTGGTAGATAGGTTAGTTGGTTGGTTGGAGTTTAATGGCATATCAACCCTTGCTGGTTATCTAATGCTAAATCCTTTATATATATATATATATATATATCATCATCATCATATCGTGCCGCTAGCACGGATATCCCTGACCCTCTCTCGCCACTTCTCCCTATCATTCATCGCCTCTGGCAGGTCTTCAGGGCTACATCCCGTATCCTCACATAGCTGCTGCATGTATGTTCGAGCTGGTCGTCCTGCTTTTGCTTGGCCATATGCAGGGGTCCATAGGAGTAAATCACTTATGAACTCGCCCCTGCTTCTCCAGCAGTGTCCTGCATGTCTGGTTCATCTAGCTTGGACAATTTTCGTGATGGGAGCAGGTGGCCGTATAGTTGGTGCCTTGTTGGGTGTTGCTATATATATATATATATAATTTGTCAGTGAATAGTTTCTTTTAACGGGATTTTTAAACTAGTTATTAAACCTCATTCCTTTGCACACGTTTAAATGGTTTCAATTCTAATAATTCTATTCAATATCAATTATTATTTGCACACAGTTAAATGATTTCAAGTACTCCTATCAAACGCACTGTTAAATTGTTTTATAGCATTGCAATTTAACATTAGTAATTCAATTTATCAAGTATTCCTATATAATATAATATAATGCCCGTGGTGTAATGGTTATCGTCGTAGGAAATGGATACGGCGACACGAGTTCAAATCCTAGACGAGACTGATTGCATTTTCACATAGCACTAATACCCTTAGGAAAGGTATGAACCCAATTATTCTCCCTCCAGCTATGGGTAAATAGAAGGGCAGACAGGGTTCTTCAGCCATGGTGAGGCAACTAGTCAAGAAGGAGAACTCTGAATTCAAACCTGTTAAACTCCGCTTCAAAATTGACCTTGTATCATATCCTGCCCGAGCGGAGGGGTTGGTAAATATATAATATATATAATATAAATAATCTGTACACAGCTGTATGGTTTCGCATAACAAATAATAATAATAATAATCCTTATCAAAAATTGAACAGATGGGTACTACCAATTCGAGTCAGAGTGGACCTGGGAGTAATGGCAATGAAGGGGTACTCCACAATCCTTACAGCTCCAGAACTGGAGCCTCACTATCAGATCAGCTATATCCATGACACACGTTGGTGGTGGGGTCTTACCTCTCTGCAAAGGTGCTGTCGGCGTAATAAGCAGTTTTAGCCAACCGAACCGTTATATATATATATATATATGTATATATATATGTAGATAGATAGATAACTTAGAAAGTGTATTTAGCTTGTAAAATCCTCGATAAAAATGATATTCAGAATTTAAACGTCACAATGATGGATGATAGGGGAATATACTTTCAGGGATTTTGAGAGGAAGACGTTGATAAGCGTGAAGAATTATAATTTAAATTTGTCTGATTAAAGTGAAAAGGACAGAGATATATATAGCCATCTTATAAGATAGTAACGCCGAGTGAAATTTTGCCTTTTTCGGTAAATGTTTTTTTTTATTTATTATTTTTATTTTACTTTATTTGTCTTTGGCTTATCTCCCTTGTCATCGGTTTAAAACGTAGGATTAATGGGGGTGCATGCGCACACATAATCCTGCTCACGCATGCGCACACATACGCGGTAAGATACTAGATATAAACGGTTTATCTACGCTATGAAGAAAAATTTATCCAAAATATGTTGGGTTTTTTTTTGCAGCTTTTTAGAAAACTGAAGGCAATTTTTTTCCTTGTTTATATTTTATTCGGGCTTCAAAAGTTGATGATTTAATACGAAAATAGATAAAATAGATTAAAAATTCTCTTTCTCTTTCTTTCTCTCTCTCGCTTTCCTTCTCTCCCACACACACACACACACACTCTCTCTCTCTCTTTATATATATATATATATATATATATATATATATATATATATATATATATATATATCGTTTTTTTGATGAATGTTTTGTTATAAATTACTTAAATATTTTAATGGAAACAGAAATCAACAATTATTTATTTCAAGATTTTATACTTTATAGTTTAAATTCGAGTAATTATGATATATTTATACCGTGGAATTTCTGCGGTTATTGCAGATTTAAAAATAATTAATTAGAACAAAAAAAGAAAGAAACAAACAAAAACAATAAAAAACAAAACAAAAAACCCCACGTAATCTTTGTTCAGCCAAGTCGGCAGGGGCTGTAGAATACACCGACTGCACCTCTGCAGAGGGGTAAGACCCCCCCCCCCCAACAAGTGTCCTAGATATGACACTTAACCATCTGATGCTGAGGCTCAAGTAAAGCAGGAGCTTTGGGGAATGCGGAGTACACCTTCATTGCCATCGCTCCCAGGTCCACTCTGACCCTGAGAGGTACCAACTGATAGGGTCTTATCTATGGGTCAAATAGAACTGTTTGACATTGAAACTAAGTGCAAACAAATGATTTTTAATAGAATTGTTAGTGTTACGTGGGGTACACGACAAATACAGTTGACATCAGAGGAATTCGTCACGCATCATATTTTGGACAAGATCAAAGATCGCAGACGCCTTACTAACCTTATATCAAATTCAACACACCACACAATCAAGTCTCGAGATTTGCACCAGGCGATCAAGACCTCTCATTGCCAACCGACCCACATCACACCATCAGACCACACGCAACCAAGCCAGCCAGCCAGCCAGCCAATCAAGAACAACTTACACCCACTTCTGACTCTCATCTGGTGGAAGAAGAGAGCCTATATCTTTTCTAATCTATCGATTTCTATTTATTAAAAATAAACGAAATTAGATCAAATCCTCGCGTCCGTTGTCTCATGCAACCATATCCTTGTCTATAACATTACTGTTATATCGTTTCAAGAAACTAATAATAATCCTTCGTCAACAATTATAGCTTCAAGTAACAAATACAAATGACATACAGTTATGATATCTCAAGTATTCCTATCTAATACAAATATTCTTCAAGCAGATCTATTTGATGAGGCCCTAACAGGCACTACCACTCCGGGACAGGGTGGATCTGGGAGTAATGAAGGACTATTCTACACTGTTACATTTTTACGAACAAAGAAAATACGTAAACAAAACTGAAAAGGGATGGACTCGAGGTGTACAAGAAAACATTTAGGTTTATTTAACTACAGGCAGAGACATATGCGTATTGACCAGGAAAAGAAGATATTTTAACTTTGTGTGCACCAGTCTAATGTGCCTCTACCATGTGTCATGGCAGATTCCAAGCCTCTGTTTTCTTATTCCTCACATGTATCCGTTCCTACCGCCCCTACAATACCACAGTGTTGGAGGTGCCCGTGGTGTAATGTTTTTTTTTGTAGGAAATGGACACAGCGACACGAGTTCAAATCCTGGACGCGGCTGATTGCATTTAACATAGCACTAATACCCTTGGGAAAGGTATGAATCCAATTATTCTCCCTCTAGCTATGGATAAATAGTAGGGCAGGTTGGGTTCTCAAGCCTTGGATAGGCAACCCGTCTAGGAAAAGGAAAACTCTGAATTAAAACCTGTTTAACTCCGCTTAAAAATTGACCTTGTGTCACATGCTGTCCGTACGGAGGGGTTAGTTAATACATACAATCCCACAATTTACTGTTCACGGAAGATAATTCCCTTTTTATCCTTCAGGGATTATAACTTCGATATTTTTTTCGTTAGGTTTGATCCCTAACACATACTCGCCAAAGCTTTAGAACTAGTTTCTCAGTTTCATATACAGGACCCCCACCTTTTTAAGGGGGTGTCTTACGTCACTGTAGGGAATGGAGTGTGGGTATTCTATACTTCTCTGATAGGGTGGGTATGTGCGTGTATACGCGCGTATACGCGCGTATACGCGCGTATACGCGAGTGCGAATGTACAAGGGAGATACAGAAGGGAGGAATTTAATAAAAAGGAGAGAGAGAGAGAAAGAGAGAGAGAGAGAGAGAGAGAGAGAGAGAGAGAGAGAGAGAGAGAGAGAGAGTGGAAATATTTTATAAAAAGTACACAGAATGTAGAATACTAGAAATATAGAGTGGGCGCCAGTGTGCGTTTTGGGGAGGGGCATAAAGAGAGAGGTAAAAAAAGAAGATAGCCCTTTCTCTCTCACCCCGTCTCTCTCTATCAATCTATTTCTCTGCCTGTCTAGATAGATAGATATGAACAGACTGGGTTAGGTAGATATGAAGAGACAGAGATAGATAGATAGATAGATAGATAGATAGATAGATAGATATGAACAAACTGGGTTTGATACGAACATAGATAGATAGATAGATAGAGAGAGAGAGAGAGAGAGAGAGAGAGAGAGAGAGTGAGAGAGTGGAAATATTTTATAAAAAGTGCACAGATTGTAGAATACTAGAAATATAGAGTGGGCGCCAGTGTGCGTTTTGGGGAGGAGCGTAAAGTGAGAAGCAAAAAAAGAAGATAACTCTTTCTCTCTACCTCCATCTATCTATCTATCTATCTATCTATCTGCCTGTCTTGAAAGATATGAACAGACTGGGTTAGGCAGATATGAAGAGACAGAGATAGATAGATAGATAGATATGAACAGACTGGGTTTGATATGAACATTTCTAAATAGACACACACACACAGGGAAAGAGAGAGAGAGAGAGAGAGAGAGAGAGAGAGAGAGAGAGAGAGAGAGAGAGTGTGTGGGGGGGGGTATGAAAGAGATTGTTAAATACCAGAAATGGTGGGGGCGTCAGTGTAAGTGCATATGCACCTCTGTGTGGGCGGGAAAGGGGTAAAGTGAGAAGGAAAAGGATATCTCAAATAGCGTGATAGATAAATAGATAGAAAGAAAGATAGAAAGAGATAGAGAGGGAGAGAAAGAGAGAGTAAAGGGGGAAGCTTGGAGGCGGTGGTCATGTGGAGGCGAGTGCATAAATTCGATTCCCCAAATAATTACCAAAAAATACACAGCCTTCGAGTCGACAATAGGCACCACTGGCAAATGCCCGCCGCTCTCTGCTCTCTCCACCATGAGCCCATCCCAAACCTGAACTCCCTACGTCTTTTCCCCGCCCCGGGGGCCAACATAAAACCTATCATTATCAGCAATTCCCCCTCTTAAAATAACTACAGTTGAAACCCCGACGAACAGGAAGAGTTTAGAGGCACAAAAGCAGTGTCACATTACAACGCATACAAGGGGAGGTGCCCTGTGGCGTAGTGGTTAACGTGTTGAACTGCAGCATCGAGTTAGCAAGTTCGAACCGCGCTATTACGTTCACTTTTGGACTAAAACTCGTGAGCAAAGAATGAACTCCCATATCTCTCTAGTCATGGGTTCAATAATACCACGAATGTTCTTAAACAGGGTAGGCTTTGGGATTAAATAACCCGCAAAGGTTGATATGCTATAGAAATAATAAACAACGTCTACCGCCGCCTGAATATTTCTATAAAAAGGTGAAAGCAGTTTATCGTGACAAAAACAGTAAGGAACTGCTATGATTGTCACTGGAGGTGACAGCTTTTATCCAGGCTAGAGTGGGTACATCTGAACGACAGCATAGATAGATAGATAGATAAAGACAGAGAGAGTGAGAAATACCGAGATAGATAGCGAGCGACCGAGAGAGAGAGAGAGAGAGAGAGTGTGAGGGGGGGGGGAGAAGAGAAACAGATGCCTTTATGCTTTTCCTCATCCAGTATTTGAACTCGTATCGTCAAGTCCATTTCCTACAACGATACCCGTTATACCACGTACGTCTCACAGCAGTCGTAATGACCTCAATGATTAGATAGTTAACCATTACTCCAAGGAGAGCCGTCTATAGAACTTTTGGTTTAAGATTATATTATTTGTGTTCATTCTCCTTTCCAGGACTCTCCTAAGTATTCCAGCAGATTCTACACTCACTACATTTTTGGTTTGGTCGGGTTTTATGGCATATCAACCATTGTAGGTTATTTAATGCCTAATCCTGTTGATATATATATAATTCTTAAACGAGCTTGAGTTTTTTTGTTTTTTTTTGTTATTTTTTTTTTTTTTGCACTGAGTCAAATTGTTTCAAGTATTGTTATATAGCAGTCACAATTCAACATCAATTATTTGTTTGCACATAGTTTGTTCTATTTGACTCGTAGATAGGCCCCTATCAGGTGTTACCACTTCGAGTCAGAGTGGACGTGGGAGCAATGCAGAGTACCCCTTTATTGACGTTACTCCCGGGTCCACTACAATAATGTCATATATCAGGACAATCGTTGCGGGGAGGTCACGCCCCTCTTCAACCCCAGTCGATTAGAGTACTTCCTCTGTAATTGGTATCACCGTCACCCTCATATTCTACTGCTTCTGGCAAGGTCCAAGTATTTGCATGTCTTTTTGCTTTCTTTTTTCACTCTGTGGTCCACCGGCAAAGCAAAATCTACTATTTTCATTTTATTATTAATTAATACCTGGTCGTCTGGCCGATATTGGATGATCTCATTCTTTAGAAAAGATTCAGGTTGATGTGTATACGATTTTTCTGCATGGTCATATTCTTATCTTTTGAGCAATTCCCAATGGATCACCTTTCCTACCCAATCATACCTTGTCTTGTATTCCTTTTGTGCCAGGTTACAGCATTCATTTATCTTAATCAATTTTCATTATAATACGAGTTTTTCACATCAGCTCTAATTGAGGATATTCTCTGAAGTCAAAGTGATCGTAAGTCTCCTCAAGTCTCCAGGACTCTTCTCAGTATTCTGGCCGTTCTCAATAATGCTGTCGTTTGGATGATCTCCACTCGTCCGCCAACTTCCAAGTCCTCCAGTCCCTTCAATAGTCCTTTAGTTACTGTAACAAAAGCACCAATTACAATTGGTATAATTGTCACCTGCATGTTCCATAGTCTTTACAATTCTCTAGCAAGGTCGAGGTACTTATCCTTCTTTTCACATTCGTTCAGTTTTATTCTGTGGTCAGTCGGGACAGCAAAGTCAACAATTTTGCAAACTCTCTTCTTTTTGTTGATTATTATAAGGTCTGGTCTTCTGGCCGATATTAGGTGATCCGTGTGTATGTCAAAGTCCCATAGGAGTTTATGTGTGTCATTTTCTAGGACAGGTGCTTGGTTGTGCTTGTACCATTTGTTTGTGTGGTCAAATTTAAATTTTTTGCACATCTCCCAGTGGATCAGATTGCCGACCCAATCATATATTCCTTCTGCGCTAATTTGCTGCATTCGCTTTTATTATCCTATTTACCAACCCCTCCGCTCGGGCCGGATATGACACAAGGTAATTTTTTAAGCGGAGTTTAACAGGTTTTAATTCAGAGTTTTCCTTCTCCTAGACTAGTTGCCTGACCAAGGCTGAAGAACCTAGTCTGTCCTACTATTTATCCATAGTTGGAGGGAGAATAATTGGATTCATACCTTTCCCAAGGGTATTAGTGCTATGTGAAATGCAATCAGTCTCGTCCAGGATTTGAACTCGTGTCGCCGTGTTCATTTCCTACAACGATAACAATTACACCACGGGCACGCTTTTATTATTATCATTATTATTTAACTTCTGAATTCTTCACACCAACGATAGCTGATTGTTTTTCATTTGAGTCTGAGTGACAGCAAGTCTTCTCAGATCTCAAGGACTCTTCTCAGTATTCCACCAAATCTTAACAATGCCGTCGTCTGAATAGTCTAGACTCGTCCTCCGATTTCCAAATCTTCCAGTCCTATTTCCAGTCATTGGGGAGCCGTTCCAAGTGCACCAATCATAACTGGTATCACCGTCACCCTCATGTTCTACAGCTTCCTCAGTTCTCTAGCAAGATCTAAGTATTTGTCTCTTTTTTTTTATTTCATTTTTTAATTTTTTGCTGTTGTCTCTTGTTAGATCCTCTGGCAACTTTGCTAGAAATTTCCTTTGTAAAGATAGGAAACCATTAGATCAAACGTTCGCTCTGAGTAAATAGAAGTGCAGACTGTGATATTTAGCCATGGTACAGCAACCAATCTAGGAGAAGGAAAAATCTGAATTCAGACCAGCTGTAAAGTAGAGTTGGCGACCGTAGTCGAGGGCGACCAGAAGGCTCCCTTTTCAATAGGTACTACACCAAGGTGTAGGGAAGGGCGCTACTCCTTTCCCTGGATTGCTCCACTTTACCCTTGATATGTATCTTATATTGCTGAGGGTTAAGCAAGGAGGTATTAAGTACCATTTTTAAAGTCTTTGGTATGACGTGACTTGTGATTGAACCCAGGTCTTCCGGACCATTGGCAAACACTCTACTCACAAGGCCAATAAGTTGGTTGTACTTCGCTTAAAAACGACTCAGAGTTGGCAGAGAAGTTAGTTACATACATACATACATACATACATATATGAGTAAGGGTCTAAATGACAAGCTTGTAAACCATTTTTCTATGGTGAGGTTTCCATACAACATTTACTTGAAGATTATATATATATATATATATATATATATATATATATATATATTGTCTCTAGAACCCCTTGCAACCTTTCACGAAATTGGGGTTGAGAAGTCTGGACTTAGAAGTCAGTACGTAACTATTTATAAAAATAAGCCAACGAAGGTGGTGTTTTCTATTAATAACATAGAAGGTATTGTGAAAAAGAACCCCAAATTCTATTCATTTTTTTTTTCTTATTCTTACCGCCCTCCCAGTTTCTTTTTAAGTGATTATGAAGAGAGAGAGAGAAAAACTCCCAGGAGACATAAATAAAATAAACATGGCGGGTCAGCGGGCAAACAAGGAGGGTTTCCATAGACTCGGCAGCATAGAGAATGTAATGTGGAACAATACTGTCCTTTAACACCTTCTTTACTCATAAATCATGGCCATGAACGATCCCTCCAGGCCTCAATTTCTTGAATCAAAGTATCGCTGTTACTAAATTTCCTACCACCACCGTCAACAAGTTCGTCTCGTCAGCAATTTTACATTGAAAACCATCCCCGACATGATTTGTTTCCCCGCACCCGCACTTGCCTCCATGTAACCCACCCCTCCGAGCATTGGTAAAAATCCTAGGGTTCATTGAAACCTATCTTATAAATCAGAATGTCAAAAAAATACACAAAAAATACCCCTTGTGCTGACAAGTGGGTAGGATAGAGTTGGAGTAGTAGAGACTGAACGAAAAAGTTTCCCGACACCTAGCGATTTATTTGTAGGTACAGGTACAATTCCGTTAGTTCGACTCGCTGTGAAATGATTTTTAATCCGACCCCTCACCAAAAAAAAAAAAAAAAAAAAAAAGATTTTTTTCATACTTCCAATTTATAAACAGTCCTTCTGAAACTTGCCTAGTCGGCTGGGGATGTAGAATACAACGAAAACTTCTTTGCAGAGGGGTAAGACCCCTCCCAACGATATTACACTTAAAAATCTGATGTTGAGGCTCCAGTAATGCTGGAGCTTTGGTTTGGTTTGGTTTCTTTGTTTAATGACATATCAACATTTGTAAGTTATTTAATGCCAAAGCCATTCTCCTACAAGAACAGTAATGGTACTATTTAATCCATAGCTGGGAGGATAAGGGGGTCGTACCTTTCCCAAGGGTATTTGCCCGAAAGTGAACGTAATAGCGCGACTGGAGTACGAACTCGCGTCCTACGATTCCGCAGTCCATCGCTTTAACCATTACAGCACGAGGACACCCCCATGGAGCTTTGGGGAATGTGGTGTACCCCTTCATTGCCATCGCTCCCAGCTCCACTCTGGCACGGAGTGGTAACACCTAATAAGGTACTATCTATGAGTCAAATAGAACTAAGCAGTGTATATACGCTAAACTGAATTGCTTGAAATAGAACTGTTTTTATATTTAAACTGCGTATTTATGCTTGACTGAATTGTTTGAAATAAAACTGTTTTTAATTTTAAAGCTGTATATTTATGCTAAACCGAATTGTTTGAAGTAGAACTGTTTGGACATTTAACTCTGTGTAGACAAAAAATCTATACTTATGCTAAAATGGATTGTTTGAAATAGAACTGTTTATATATATAAAAATGGATTTGGCATTAAATAACCTACAATGGTTGATATGCCATAAAACTAAACCAAACCTACTGATACAATGTTTTATGAAATAAAATAAATAGTGCATCCATACAACAGTATTAACACGACTGCTACTTGGGAAAAAAGTGCGTTTCATTTTATAGGTCAGGTCAGACTTCCATATGACCGATAGGCTATCGATAGCTGACCATGCCTTTGCCAGTCGCGTGTTGATGCTAGTCTCGGTTGATGAGACACTGCTTCCTTTGTCGTATATATATATATATATATATATATATACCCAAACCTTCCGTATGAGCTAGATACGATACAAGATCAGATTTTCAAGTGGTGTCTTACAAGTATGAATTCGGAGTTTTCTTTCTCCTAGTATGGTTGCCATACCCTAAAATTTGCCCATAGTTACGGGAGAATAATTAGAATAATACATTCTATAAAGGTATCAATGCTATGTGAAGTGCAAACAGCATATCCAAGGGTTTGAAATCTGTTCGCTGTGTTCCTTTCCAACGACAGTGACCATTACACCACGATCCCAACCGTATAAGTCAACCTCTGGTTTTTCTGAGATGTTTTCAGTATTAAAGTAAAAATAAAGTTGGCGATCGTAGTCGAGGACGACAGGAAGGCTCATTTTTCAATAGCTACTATACCGAGAATTAGGAGTGGGTGCCACTCCTTTTGCTTTAGCCTTAATACGTACTTTATATTGTTTGAGTGTTAAGCAAGGAGGTATCAAGTACCATTTTAAAGTCTTTGGTATGACATGACCCGTGATTGAACGCCGGTCTCCCAGACCATTAGGCGAACACTACCAATTAGGCCAGTGAACCGGTTCAGGGCTAGCTCTCGGCTTTTAGCTTTTTGCGAGGCCCCGGGGCCTGTTCTGGACTTCGGTCCGGAGCGTGGCCCTGGAAAAGGAACAATGGCAGACTTGGGGCCTTTAATTAGGCACCTAGCTTCGACTAGGCTACCTTCGGGTGGGCGAGCTGCATTTTTGTCTCCTTTGTCCCCCTTGTACGGCACTAGACCATGTGTCTAGTTTAAGCCGCAAACTGGCATACGTGCCCGGACCCACATTTGGGTTCGTGAAACTGCTTGCCTCATCAGGCTCACATTGCACTAAGTGAGCCGATGAGCAGCACAGACAAGCAGGGTTCGAGTCTCTGCTCGTTCCCGACCTTCCCCTCCCCTTTATCCCCACTTTAATCGGCCTTCGGGCTTTTGACCTTGTGTCAAATCGTGTCTGGTGGGAGGCAGCGACAAATAAACGGTTCAGGATTAAACGGTCGATTAATTCGCCACAATATATGGTAAATAGATATTAACAATCTGTTAGAAGAATAGATATGATGGCTAATACATTTTGACAGATAATCGCGCTCTTTACCAGAAAAATTCTGACTCAGAGATTGTGATTAATAATTAATTCAGCTCGTTAAAAATATACAAGATACGAAAGATGATAACATAATACGTCGTTGGATTATAGTGACATACACTTGAATACCACTTTTACGAATCTCTGGGACGAGATAGCTACAGCCCAGTGATAACTATAGGAAGATAACTGGTGACTATGCAAACTACAGGTTTTCTTTCAGGACACAATCTTAGACTTTTCACATCAAGGGATGCCTCCAATTCAGCAGAAGGTTTGCTTCTGGGGTTAGCTTACAATCACACAGACACACAGAGACACACACATACAAACACACACACACACACACACATAGACACACAGAGAAACACACACAGACACAGACACACACATATGTATATAGGAAGAAAAGTTGAAAAAACAAAATCCAAAATTTGATGAATTTATTATGGAAGTCGACGTTGAAGGTTTCGGTTGTAATAACCTTCGTCAGGACTTCATCAAAAATGTTAAAATAGCAATGGATATTTGATGAAATAACATCAGAAAAGAAAGTGTATTAAAAGAAAGATTCAGAGCAGCATATTCATATTTTTCTTCATATTGTCGGATTTATTTCCTTATTCACTTATATATATATATATATATATATATATATATATATATATATATATAAATATAATCGGGGTATTGATAGCGGAAGGGCTATCGCCGTAGGAAATGAAATCGGTAACCCGAGTTCAAACCCTCGACGAGGCTGTTTGCATTTCACATTGCACTTATACTCTGGGGGAAAGGTATGAATCCAACTAATCTCCTTCCAGAAGTAATAGGGCAGACTGGGTTCTTTGGCCTGGGTATGGTAACCGGTTTAAGGGAAGGAAATATCTGAACTCAAATTAGCCCTATTCCGTTAAAAATTGACCTTGCATCGCGTTCTTCTCGTTTGTAGCGTACTTAGCGTAATGGCAATTGAATTTGGAAATGGAAATAGCGATCCGCGTTCAAATCTTGTACGGAGTTGTTTGCGTTTCACTATATGCTAATGTCCTTTCGAAAGGCATGAATCGATTTGTTTTTTCCTTGCTCCAGCTATGGCTGAATATTAAGTATTTATTAGTCCTTCTTCGTTGATTCTACCCGTACGTTTCAGCTTAAGATTGTATTTTTTACAAATGCAGAAAACTTGAGAGTCATGACACTGAAAATGAGGAGGTGAAACAAGATTTATTTATTTCAGGGTTTACCTTGTTCCACAGACCAATATTTGAACACTTCTATGATTTAAGGAAGTTTTTATTACAATTTATTTATATCTATCTATCTATCTATGTTCATATTCACGAAATGTTCAGATCTACATATTTCAAATATTCAAGATTATATCTACCCGTCTCTATATATGTCTGTCTGTTTCTTCCTATCTCTTTCAGTCTATTTGTTCAATCTATATATCGTGTGTGTGTGTGTGTGTGTGTGTGTGTGTGTGCTAAACATATTTAATTAGTTAGTAGCTAGGGAGGGCGCCATTAATATCAACTTCCGCCTCCCTCAATATACATTCAAAAGGACACTTTTGAAAAGATACACCACGCTCAATATACCTTCGCCCGTTCTGTTGACAAGCTCTTTCATTCCCGCCTTCAATTGGGGTTTTGACATGATCACTCATCTAAATTTCACACAAGCCTCGTTTTTTTTTTTACCCAGTCATTTAGGACAGTAGACGTCAGCATGGTGCGACAAATTATCCCAGGGACGGTTGATATAAGTTTCGTTTTCAAAACCATGAACATAGGATACCCCTACCCCAACAGAAAAAAATACTATTCAAAGCATAGGTAAGTTCCTTGTCGTTATTTCCCCAACTTCACCATATTTACCGACTCAGCTATCTGGCTATCTTCACTGGTCCATTTGTTATCTTCAAAGTTTGGTTTCTTTGTTTAATGGCATATCAACCTTCGTAGGTTATTTAATGCCGAAGACTTCCTTACAAAAGAACAGCAGTAATAATATTTAACTCATAGATTGGTTACTACCTTTCCCAAGGGTATTAGCACGAAAGTGAACGTTAGTGCTCGACTGGAATTCGAAATCGTTAACTTCGAGGTCGCACGTTAACCACAACGACACATGGATTCTCCCTGGTATATTCAAGTCGGCCTTCACTTACTCAGCTTCCTGACGCCCTTGGGTGTCCTAGGTATGACATTAAACAGCATCTGATGGTAAGGGTCCTATTCCGAAGATCTGTAGAGTGTGGAGTGACCGCTTCATTGCAATTACTCCCAGGTCCACTCTTAGCTGGAGGGGTAGTACCTGTTAGGGTCCCATCTTTGGGTTTCATAGATCTCTATAAAAATCATTAGATGGGTTTACGTGATATCATGTAACTGCAAATTATTTTTTTTTATTTAGAATAGTTACTTGAAACTATAATTGTTTACTAGCGATTATTATCAGTTACTTGAAACTATATAATTGATTTGGCCCATTTGGCTGGGGCTGCAGAATACACCGACTGAATTTCTGCAGAGGAGTAAGACCTCCATCTCCAACGAATGTCCTGGATAGGAAACTAAATAATCTGATGGTAAGGCTCCAGTATTGCGGAAGCTTTGGGGAATGAGGAGCACCCCTTCATTGCCATCGCTCTGAGGCCCACTCTGGCCCTGAGTGGTAGCACCTGACAGGATCCTATCTATGGGTCGAATAGAACTGTTTGACATTTAAACTGAGTGCAAACAAATGACGTTAAATTGAATCGCTAGAAATAGAACTGTTTCATCATTTAAATATGTGAAAAGAAATGATTGGTATTTGATGGAATTGTTAGTGATACATAGCGATACTTGCAACCATCTAACTTTGTTGACTTATGCAAAATCGAATTATTAGAAATAGAACATTTTGATCACTTAAAGTATCTAAACAAATGACGGATATTTAAATGAATTGTTTGTTATACATAGGGATACTTGGAACAATTTAATCGTGGGCGAAGAAATGAGCTCAGGTTCGTTTAAAAATGTTATAAAAAATCTGTATATATTTGATATAAATTTACAAACAGGATTTGGCATCAAAAATCTACAACGGTTGATATACGAGGTGCATACGATAAGTTTCCCGACTTTTTTCTTATGGGCATTTAAAATTGTCGTAGACTCTTTAAAATTCACTATGTTATTACTATACATCTTATGAGATGACTGACCAATTTTTATGATTTCAGCTTCAAATGAACAGCTACAGTAGTAATTGGAATACACCCTACTAAAGCCTGATTGTCACAGCTGGTGAATTTCAAAAATAAAATCTGACACTTTAGAAGAATGATATGTAATAAAATTGTGTTTTAAACTCGGAAAAAAGGCGAGAGAAACATATGGAACGCTTCAGACTGCTTTTCGACCATCTTTCATGAATCGGTCATCAGTTTCTGTGTGGCATAAGAGATTCAAGGAAGGCAAGGAGTCTGTGAGGGATGATGAGAGGTGTGGGAGGAGTAAGGAAGTCAATACACCACAGTTGATTGGCCAAAGGCTTAGGGTTAGGGTTACTATGTTGAGGTTTTAAGGGAGTCCTGGAAGAGATACCGTCGGAAGAGGCCAGCAGTCTTTAAATCAGGTCCGTGACATCCCCACGAGGACAATGCACCAGTCCACAACTCCATCCTTGTCACAGACTATTTCACCAAGATGGGCATCAACACAGTTCCTCAGCTTCCCTATAGTCTAGACCTTGCTCCCTGTGACTTTTGGTTATTCCCTAAGCTCAGAGGCTGTCGTTATGAAACAATTGAGGAGATGAAAGAGGCTGTGATGAAGGTCATTGACACGCTCACACAAGAGAACTTCGATGGGGCCTTTCAGAAGTTGTTGGAACGGTACATTGCATTTCAGCCAGTGGAGATTTCTTCGAAGGGGACTTGAGTTTCGTGTGTTTACTATCAATAAAAGTGCCCATACGAATAAAGTCTGGAAACTTATCGTATTCATCTCGTACCATTAAACCAAAATGAATCAAACCAAGCCATATAATTTCTTGAATTACTTGTATTAGATAGGAATACTTGAAACAATATAATAGTACGCTAACAAATGACTATTGCTAGATGGAAATAATTACCTGAAACTATAACTGTTACTATTAGATAGGAATACTTGAGCCCATATCACCATCATCATGTCGTGCTGCTCGTATGGGTTTCCCTAACGCTCTCTCTCGCCACCCGTCTCTATCATGAAACCATATAACTGTGTGCAAGTTATTTGTATTTGATAGGAATACTTGATACCATATAACTGTAAATTATTTGTTTTAAGAATAGTTACTTGAAGCTATAATAGTTTACAAAGGATTATTATTAGTAGTAACTTGAAACCATATAACTGTGTGAAAACATGATTTTTATTAAATAAAAATAATAACTTGAAACTCTATAATTATTAATAATCTCTTTGGTTTGGTTTGTCGGGTTTTATGGCATATCAACCTTTGTAGGTTATTTAACGCCAAATCCATTTTTATGTAAATAATCTATTCTATTTCAAACAATTCAATTTAACATAAGTACACAGTTTAATTGTCAAAAACATTTCTATTTCAAACTATTCAAGCAGTTATATGTAACAATTCAGTTAATTGTAAATACAGTTTCAATGTCAGAAACAGTTCTATTTCAAATAATTCAGTTAAGCAGAAGCACGCAGTTTTAATGCAAGTACGGTTTAATTGTCAAAAACATTGCTATTTCAAGCTATTCAGTTTACTCAAACAATTCAGCAGTTTAGCATAAGTATGCTGTTAGTTCTATTTAACCCACAGACAGGAACCTTATCAGGTGCTACCACTCCGGGCCAGAGTGGACATGGGAGCGATGGCAATGAAGGGGTACTCCGCATTCCCCAAATCTCCAGCACTGCTGGAACCTCACCATCAGATTGTTTAGTGTCGTATCCAGGACACTCGTTGGCGGAGGGGGGGTTCTTACCCCTCTGCAGAGAAGCAGTCGGTGTATTCTACAGCCCCAGGTGACTGGGCAATCTCTATTGAGATTCTAGTTCCTATGTTGACTAAATGATCAAATGTTTAGTTTGCCATTTCATCCAACAAATATCCCCATTTTAAGTAATTACAAAATAGTAAATATTGTAAGCTACTTTTTTTTTTAACAAATTGAACCATGAAAGTAAAAATTGGTAACAGTTTTTCTGAAACACTAAATATACCCTCCGGTGTTTGTTAGGGTTCAGTACTTGGACCTTTTTGTTTTTAATATTCATAAATGATTTACCTAATGATGTAAAATCAGGAATGGAACTATTTATTTGTTTGACTATTATTAAAAGAAACACATATCTAAATAGTCATATTGGGAAGATATTTGGAAATTAAAATTTAATATAAAGTATTATATATTCAAGTTGAATATAAATTAAGCCGCTGGGAAATCAAAAAAGTAAATGAGGTTTAGGGTTTGGCTTTGATGATACATTTAAAGCTGATAATCATATTTTGTCTATTGTATGATTGATTAGATGGTTAGAAATTTTGTTCTAAAAATATATAAAACCCTAATAAGACCTTCATGTAGAATATTGTTTGCCAGGTTTGGGATCTAGTGTCGAGACATAAAAATTGGAGGGCATACAAAAAGTGACAAAAGTAGTTGTCATAGTAGTAGTTATAGGTAGAGATTAAAGATTAGGATTAACTATTTTACTAGAAAGAAAAATAAGACGTGATCCAATTTGATTGAAGTGGATAATATATATATTATATATTTGAATTTTGGAAAGTCATTTGACATGATATGTTATTGACTAGTGACAATGAAAAGCTTAGATATTAAAATAAAATAAAATAAAATAGTAAATATTGTAAGCTACTTTTTTTTTTAACAAATAGAACCATGAAAGTAAAAATTGGTAACAGTTATTCTGAAACACTAAATATACCCTATATTGTTGCCTGGCTTGGGATCTAGTGTCGACACATGAAAATTGAAGAGCTATTTGAAAATGAGGGGCTTACAAAGAAGAAAGACAAAAATAATAAGAAAAGATAAATATAGTTATAGGGAGAGATTGGAGAAATTAGAATTAAGTTCTTTACGAGAAAGAAGAATCAGAGGTGATCTAATCGAAACTTTCAAAATAATCAATGGAATTTCTAACTACGGAAGGCATTTTTAAAAAAACATTTCTCCTCAAATCGGAAATTTATTGACAAGACATTTTAAAAACTAGAGTGTTCGCCAATGGCCCGGGAGACCTGGGTTCAATCCCAGGTCGAGTCATACCAAAGACTCAAAAAATGGTACTTGATGCCTCCTTGCTTAACACTCAGCATTATAAGGTGCGGATCAAGGGTAAAGTAGAGCCATCCAGGGAAGGAGTAGCGCCCTCCCCTACATCTTGGTGTAGTAGCTATCGAAAAGGGAGCCTTCGGGTTACCCTCGACTATGGTGGCCAACTTTACTTTACTTTTTACTTAGTCATAATTTAGGTTACTACACACTCGTCTCCTATCAAAGATTGCTGGGCTGTAGAATACACTGACTGCACCTCTGCAGAGGGGTACGACCCCCCAATGAATGTCCTGATATGACAATCTGATGATGAGGTTCCAGTAATGCTGGAGCTTTGGGGAATGCAGAATACCCATTCATTGCCATTGGTCCCAGGTCCACACTTGCCTGAAATGTTAGCATCTGATAGGGCCCTATCTATGGTTGAATAGAACTAACGGCATACTTATCCTAAACTGAATTGTTTAACTAAACTGAATAGCTTGAAATAGAAATGTTTTTGACAATTAAACCGTACTTACATTTAAACTGCGTGCTTATGAAAAACTGAAACCGTACTTACATTTAAACTACGTGCTTATACTAAACTGAATTATTTGAAATGGAACTGTTTTTTGACATTGAAACTCTACTTAAACTAAACTGATTTATTTAATATAGAACTATTTTGACAGTTAACTGTGTATAAACAAAATCTGTACCTATACTTAGCCGGATTAAAACTGCTTGGCTAAACTAAATTGCTTGAAATAGAAATGTTTTTGACAATTAAACTATGTACTCATGTCAAACTGAATTGTTTGATATAGAACTGATTATTTACATAAAAATGGATTTGGCGTTAAATAACCTACAAAGATTGATATGCCATGAAACCCAACCAACTATCCTATCAAAGACTCTAATTGCATGGCTGCAGGACCTTTACTCGGTATAGCCTTGCCTACGAGTCATTAGACTGTAAAGTGGCGTAGAAATATAAGTGATTGGTTTTTAAATAAAACTAGAACAGAGATAGTCAAAATTTATTTAAAAGAGACACATTTATTCCCAAACCTGTCTTCTTTTTCATTTTCTTTTTCCAGATATTTTCTAGATCGGAAGGTACTCACCTGAAATCAGAAATAAAAATACAAATTATAAAGAAAGAAAAATAGAAAGAAATAAACAAAGAAAGAGACAGGAAAACAATCTGTAACTTATTGTTGCTTGTTATGATGATGATGTAAAAAAAATAAACGAAATAATAAAAAATACTAAACGTATTTTATTACTGTGACTGTCAAGTGTAAACTTTTAATTGATAAAAAAAGATTAATTCATTAGCTGACAATTGAAAAAAATTGACAAAATCATGATTGACTAAAACTGACGAAAATTGACCTAAGATTAGAAATTTATAATCGATAGATGACAAAAAAAAAAAAAAAAGACACAAATTTGGGAAAAACTTTAGACGAATGTTTGTTAGTCAACTGCAAATAAATACAAATATACGTGTACAATGTACGCAATTCCCTAACCTCAACGTATAAAAAAACTCTGAAAGGGTTGATTTGCCGTTAAAATCAATCAATCAATCAATCAGTGAAAAAAGAAGAAAAATGCTTTTACAAAATATTAATCATCAATTTTCATGGCCACATAGAGAATGTGCCTCCGATAAAAATAGATTTACTTATATTCATATTTACCAACCCCTCCGCTCGGACAGGATATGACACAAGGTCAATTTCTAAGCGAAGTTTAACAGGTTTGAATTCAGAGTTTTCCTTCTCCTAGACTAGTTGCCTCACCAAAGCTGAAGAACCAAGTCTGCCCTACTATTTACCCATAGGTGGGGGGAGAATAATTGGATTCATACCTTTCCCAAGGGTATTAGTGCTATGTGAAATGCAATTAGTCTTGGCCAGGATTTGAACTCGTGTCACCGTGTCCATTTCCTACGACGATAACCATTACACCACGGGCACCTCCATAGATTTACTTATGTTGGTCATACAATCATAACAATTTCTCTCATAATTGCATATAACTTATATAATCAAAGTATTCGGTTGTTTGAAAAATAAAACCAGACTTAGAATAAATTTTTATTCTTGAATTAAAAACTTTAAACAGTGATTTAATCAGTCAAAATATGATACCTGAACATCAAAATATAATCCCAGAACTTCAAAATACGATTCCTGAACATCAAAATATGATCCCTGAACGTCAAAATATAATCCCTGAACTTCAAAACATGATCCCAGAACATCAAAATACAATCCCTGAACTTCAAAATATGATCCCTGAACTTAGAAATATAATCCCTGAACATCAAAATATAATCCCTGAACTTCAAAATATGATCCCTGAACATCAATAGATTTCTGTCATCGATTAACAAGGTTATTCATGCTTGTACGATAAATCTCTCAAGGTTTTGATGCCTAGAAATCTTTAAATGCAGTTTCTACATCTCCTTTAGAACAGAATGTTTTTCGGCCTAAAAAAGTGCCCAGATACTTGAAAAATGGGACCGGGGTGAGAAATCGGGAGAACATGACGGATATAAAAAAGTATCATACTGCAAATCAGTGACATACAGTGCGTTCAAAATTATGACCAGGATTGAACTCTTACAAAACAGTCTCATATCCTAAGTCGGGGATGTCCTCGTGGTGTAATGGTTAAAGCGATGGACTGCGGAATCTTAGTAAGCGAGTTCGTACTCCAGTCGCGCTATTACGTTCACTTTCGGACAAATACCCTTGGGAAAGGTATGAACCCCCTTATCCTCCCAGCTATGGGTTAAATAGTACCACTACTGTTCTAGGAGAATGGCCTTGGTATTAAATAACCTACAAAGGTTATGGATGCACTACTTGGACGCTAACTAAACGGCTGAAGAAGAAGCTAGACGGCAATTACACAAGAATGTTGAGAGCAATATTGAACAAGTCCTGGCGTCAACATCCCACAAGACACCAACTATACGGCCACTTGCCTCCCATCACGAAAACTATCCAATTTAGACGAACCAGACACGCAGGACACTGCTGGAAAAGCAAGGACGAGCTTATAAGTGATATACTCCTATGGACCCCCACATATGGCCAAGCAAAAGCAGGACGACCAGCTCAAACATACATACAGCAGCTATGTGAGGATACGGGATGTAGCCCTGAAGACCTACCAGAGGCGATGAATGATAGAGAGAAGTGGCGAGAGAGGGTCAGGGATATCCGTGCTGGCGGCACGACATGATGATGATGATGATGATGATGCTATTAAACAAAGAAACCAAATCAAACCAAACCATATTCTAAGTCAGTGAGTTTCTACATTGTCATCCTGGCAACATGTGGCCAAGCATTGTTATGAAGCGAAATTATGACCAGGATCGAACTCATGCGAAAGAAGTAAACACCTTATCATTAAGGTTTTTCAGACTATTGTCTTCATCTTTATTGTTATCTCCACAACGTTTCGGCTGATATGTCCTCCTGCCTTCTTCAGGTGTTTGTTGTCTAAATTTCTGAGACGAAGCTTGATGATTTTTATCATTAAGGGTTTTCGGACTATTGTCTTCATCTTTATGGTTATTTCAACAACGTTTCGGCCGATATGTCCTCCGGTCTTCTTCAGGTGTTTGTCGAACTCGGGAACCTTCACGGAACTTCGAACTACGTCCTTTATTGAATCCACGGGGGTCACCTGTTCTGATTCCGTTTGACAGATGATTGTCTTCTTAGAAGTTCAGGGAAACAACCCCTATAACCGTTACGCCATGTGTCCTGCTGGACAATTCAGAGTGAATTTTTGGGTATTATTAACTTAATGTTCTTACTTTTAGCTAGAATTACTACTATTATGTATGATTTTTTTTACCTGTGCTCATATTCAGATTTCAGATTTTTTTTTCACTACAGGCGAGTAACAATACAGGAATACTTAACACTTGTACCCGGTTATGGCAAACGGAATCAGAACAGGCGACCCCCGTGGTTTCAATAAAGGACGTAGTTCGAAGTTCCGTGAAGGTTCCCGAGTTCGACAAACACCTGAAGAAGGCCGGAGGACATATCGGCCGAAACGTTGTGGAAATAACAATAAAGATGAAGACAATAGTCCGAAAAACCTTAATGATAAAAATCAACAAGCTTCGTCTCAGAAATTTAGACAACTAGTAAACACCTTAGTTCTTTTTTTTTTTCATGTACAATCGTCAAAATCAAATTCTGAATGCAGTGATCGAAAAATAATAGAGATGCCACTTTAATCCTTAGGAATATGAATTTTTTATACAACTATTAAGATATTAATAATTGAATTACCATAACCGGAAAATCCAGAAAGTATTGCGCCCGACATACGGAACGACTGGACTGCTGTTTCGACTTTATTAGGTCTCATCAGCAGTGTATCGCGTAATCTCCCTTATTGGAGATCGAACCAGCGACCACAGAGCTGAAACACTACCACTAAACTACTGGTCCACATCACACAGAAGCGCTTCCTAATTAACTAGTTATGGTAAATGTGCGGCCAATTAACCTGTCGTGTGCAGTGCTTGCCGGATTTTCTGGTCATGGTAATTAAATTTATGATATATAATTCCTCTATTTAAAAAAAAAAAAACTATTAAGATATGTTTCAAAAGAATTTAAATTGTTTATACTAAAATCAGACAGTATTTTCCAAGCACTCTCTTACAAGCTAAAAGTACATTGACTTACATACAACCACTTGTAACCAATACAATATTAGCAACATGCAACGATTAAAGTGTGTGGTAGTGGAAGAATATTATTCGGGAACGTTTCGATGCAGTAACACCGCCGGTTTATGAATATACATATATGTACGCACGCACGCACGCATGCGTGCTATGCAAATATGGCCATTCAGCACATCATCATCATCATCATCATGTCACGCTATTAGCAGGGATATCCCTGACCCTCTCTCGCCACCCCTCCCTATCGTCCATTGTTTCGATCTGGTCGTTCTGCCTTTGCTCGTCCATGCGAAGGGGTCCACAGGAGTAAATCACTTATGAGCTCGACCCTACTTCTCCAGCAGTGTCCTGCATGTCTGATTCGTTTAATTTTGATAGTTTTCGTGATGGGTGGTAGGTGGCCGTACAGCTGTTGCTGGGGTGCTGCCTCCAAAACTTGTTCAATAATGCTCGTAGCATTCTTGTGAAGTTGCCGTCGAGCTTTTTCTCCATACGTTTAGTTAGCATCCATGTAGTGCATCCATATATCAGTATCGACACGACCGCTGCTTCGAAGATATATAAGTGGCGAAATTAGCAGTACGGCAGTGGTGTCAGGCGTATTCGATGTCTAATAGCTCAAATACCAAGTAGAGGTCAAGCTGTTCGTACTTCTAATGCTCCAGTTCGACCCCAGCCAACTCAACATACAGGAACTTTAGTCTTAAATGATGAAAATAAGAAAATCGCCAATAAATAAGAAAACTTTTAGTTTGGGAAGTAATGATTTAAATAATCTAAATAGTTCATAAATACATGATCTCTTTCAAAAGCCGTACAATCACGTGGAACCACCTTTCCCGTGTGATTACGTAAGAAATGGTTACTGTAAACACATAATAACATCAACCGCCGAATGTAAACGTGTTTTTTTTTAAATCACAAACTGCACACTAAAATTGAAGATTAACGTCCAATATAGTCTTTACTCCTAATTGATCTGGCGTATATATATATATATATATATATATATATAATTCTCTTAATACCCTGTCCGGTGGCAAAAGCTGCTTGGTAGCGCCAGGAGTGGCAGTACCACCTTGAGCTACCGAAACTGTGTTATCACCGCTGGTTAGCGGCTGATGAGGACATGGTATCGCACGTGCTTTCACGTCCAGACCTTGCCCCCTGTGACTTTTGGTTGTTATTCCCTAAGCTCATAGGCTGTCGCTATGAGACAATTGAGGAGATGAAAGAGGCTGTGACGAAGGTCATTGACACACTCACACAAGAGGACTTCCATGGGGCCTTCCAGAAGTTGTTGGAACGGTACAACAAATGCATTGCAGCCGGAGGAGATTACTTCAAAGGGGACTAGAGTTTCATGCGTGTACTATCAATAAAAGTGCCTTCGTATTTGTCCAAAAATGAACGTAATCGCGTGACTGGAGTTCGAACTTGCTTACAACGATATCGCAGTCCAGCACGTTAGCCACTACCCCACGGAGACTTGCCCTGATATATGTAAGTCTTTGTGGGTCCGTCAACACTATTGTGTTTAAGTGTAGTAGTCCACAGGAGAACGGTGCTTATGAATTCGTCCTTGCTTCTCCAGCATGTCTTGTTCGTTTTACTCGAATGGTTTGTGAGATGGGAGGTAAGTGGATGCGCAACTACTTTTCGTAGGGCACTGCTTCCAAGATTTCTTCAAAACAGCACGCAGCATTCTTGTGTAATTTTCATCTCACTTTTTTCATCGTTACGTGAGAGTTTATTTGGTGCAGCCATACCGTAGTACTGATATGGCTACAGTTCGGAAGAATTCCTGTTTTATTTTATCAGAGAGATCAGATTTCTATTAGATTGTCAATAACAGGTCGTGTCTTGCCAATATCGCTTTCTGTAGATGAGATATTGCTACCGTTTTTTCTTTTAATGAAATGATTTAATATAAATAAAGTAAAGTTGGCGACCATAGTCGAGGGTGACCCGAAGGCTTCCTTTTCGATAGCTACTACACGAAGGTATAGGGGAGGGTGCTACTCCACTTTACCCTTGATCCGTACCTTATAATGCTGAGTGTTAAGCAAGGAGACATCAAGTACCATTTTAAAAGTCTTTGGTATGACTCGACCTGGGATTGAACTCAGGTCTCCCGGGCCATTGGCGAACACTCTAACCGCTAGGCCAATGTCCGGACATTAATATAAATAAGAATTTAAAAATACAAGGTTTTCCCACGGTTACCAACTGGTGTTTCATTTTCGATGGTGAAAAATATTGAGTTCGAATCTCAGTGAAGGAAGAGAAAAGAGGCAACATTCCTAATGTATATATATATATATATATATATATATATATATATATATATATATGTATATATATATGGGGGTGGGTTGAATATGATTGTTTTTCATGTCATTTTTGTTTGAGAAAACAGAAATAAAAAAAAGAAACCTTGGTGTTTGTGACTAAACGGAAAAGGGTGTGTCACTTGGTACATCAAGCAATTTAACACTAACATTGGAAGATTTGGGAATCTCACTATTTTATGACAAATATTTGTTCATAAAAATGAAATACCAGAAAGGAGGATGAGAAAAACGAATGAAGGAATGGGGAAAAGAGAAATAGACAATGAGAAAATGAGAAAGTTGAGGAAAATATAAATATATGCACACACACACACACACACACACACACACACACACACACACACACACACACACACACTCGTACACACACACACACTCGTATAACACACACACACACACACACACATATATATGTATGTATGTACGTATGTATGTATGTATGTAAAATATAAATATATGCACCCCCCCACACACATACACCCACACACACGCACACATATATATATGTATGTATGTATGTATGTAAAATATAAATATATGCACCCCCCACACACATACACACACACACACATATATATGTTTGTATGTATGTATGGAAAATATAAATATATGCACACACACACACATACACACACACTCATACACACACACATATGTATGTATGTATGTATGTATGTAGAGAAATAGTCTTCGATAGATAGATAGATAGATAGATGTACAAAGAGAGATATGAACATAGATAGATAGATAGATAGATAGATAGATAGATAGATAGGAAAGGAGTGGGGAAAAGACAATAGAGAAAAAATGCAGTAACAAGAAAATTGAATAGAAAAAGAAAGAAAGAAAGAAAGAAAGAAAGAATAGTATTAGAAAAAGAATGTTAGTTGGGATATATGCATATATATATATATATATATATATATATATATATATATATAAAGAGAGAGAGAGAGAAAGACAGATAGACGGAGACATACATACAGACAGACAGGGAAAGAAAGAAAGAAAGAAAGATACTGATGAAAATGAGACACATGTTTCTTTCATATGTTTACGGATATATTATGGGTAGATAGAAATTCATACATTTTTTTTAATATTTAAAAAAAAATTTCAACGGTTCATATTTACTTATTTTACGTGTGACAACTCGTCCATTAAATGTCAAAAATGTCAATGTAATGCAGATGTTATATTTTAGAAATTATATATATATATATATGTATACCCATATATATATATATATATATATATACGTATACATATTTATATGTATATGCATATATATATATATATATTTATATATATGCGTATACATATATATAGGACTTCTTTAAATCCTCTGGATAAAATAATTCAGAATAAATCATTTTATCCATAAGATCTGAAGGAGTCCTGTTAATCTTTTTTCGTGTTATTTGATTTTATCAAAAACACATAACAGGATGGAAATAAATTTATAATCCTAATGTGACCAGTTTGTTGTTTTTTTCTTAAAGAAATTATTGCTCTGTTATGTCAGTTACATTGAGCTCTTTACCAGGAAAATTTAAATGTTCACTGTTGAATGGTTTTTTTTTGTCCTAGTGGAATATCTCCCAACTCCAGCTTAACTGGACCGAATAATACCTATATATATATATATATATATATATATATATATATATATATCGTTGACATATTTTGTTGAGAATAATCAACAAGGATTTTGATATGTAGCTTTTTATTCGTCTTTTCTCATTGGTCAGAAAGATGTTGCTATTGTGATTTGGGGCTATTTAAAACCTGTCCAAAATCTCCATGGACATATTTTGAGTACAGGCACTTTCGATCATGTTTTTGGTCAATGTCGAGGACGTTGATACACTAATATTTCAAAGTTCATGATTCGTGCTGCTTTCAGGGCATTTTTTAAATGGGAGCGTTTATCACATGCAGGTGATGTCATGTGTAAATGCGTAGTCGTCTGGTACTGGTTTATATATATATATATATATATATATATATATATATATATATATATATATATATATATATATATATCGTAATCCACAGACAGATCTGTGTTGTTCTATCAGAACTCATCAGTGTGGCTAGACTGGGATTAAATGATATATTTATAAAAACAATAGATACATCAATATATATATATATATATATATATATATATATATATATATATATATATGATATATTTATAAAAGCAATAGATAGATAAGAATAGGCTTATATATATATATATATATATAAATGATATATTTATAAAATCGATCGATAGATAAGAATAGGTTTATATATACATATATATATATATATATATATATATATATATATATATATATGATATATTTTTAAAAACGATAGATAGATAAGAATAGGTATATATATATATATATATATATATATATATATATATATATATATATATATATATATAAATGATATATTTATAAAAACAATAGATAGATATGAATAGGTTTATATATATATACATATATATATATATATATATATATATGATATATTTAAGAATATATATATATATATGATATATTTTTAAAAACGATAGATAGATAAAAATAGGTATATATATATATATATATATATATATATATATATATTTATATATATATATATATATATATATATATATATATATGAGAAAGAATAATCCGAGGATGTATTTATATATATATTCCAGTGTTTTGTGGGGGTTGTCAAACCATCTTTAGAGCGATTTATGGCAGATATTACAATACTTCGTCCGAAAAACATTTTCAAATAAAAAATGAATCGACCATTTAAAAAAAAACGTTTTAGTGTTCTATTACAGTTATTTGCGTTCTATTTTAAAATATTTTGATGTCACATGATTTGCTCGATTTTTTAAGCATATTTAACCATTTATATAAGAATTATGAATTATTTGATTTTTATTTTCAAAGAAAAGATAAAAAAAAAAATGACAGTTTTGTTGTGCTTTGTAATTCAAAATCTTGCTTAGAAAATATTTTGATTAGAAATCATATCGAACTATTGAATGTAATCATCATTTGATTATAACTAATAAAAACTAATTTAAATAAAGGATATTGTGACTATAAAATAGATAGGATTTTGATGAGTTGGTTTTCATGGCACATCAACCATTGTTGGTTATTTAATTCCAAATCCTCTTTATACATATATATCAAATATATACGATTTGGTTTGGCTGGGTTTTATGCCATATCAACCATTTAATGCTAAATACTCTTTATACATTTATATTGAATATATAGGATTTGGTTTGGTCGTCTTTTATGGCATATCAACCATTGTAGGTTATTTAATGCCAAATCCTCTTTATACATATATAATAAATATATTGGATTTGGTTTGGTTGGGTTTATGGCATATCAACCATTGTAGGTTATTTAATGCCAAATCCTCTTTATACATATATATTAAATATATAGGATTTGGTTTGGTTGTGTTTTATGGCATATCAACCATTGTAGGTTATTTATAATTTGTATACTCATACAGTTAAATGGTTTCAAGAATTATTATATAACAGTTACGATTTAAGATCTCTCATTTGTTCACGCACTGTTCTAGTTGACCCATAGATATGACCCTATCCAGTGCTTCGATACCGAGTCGGATTGAACTTGGGAGCAATGGCAATGAAGGAGTACTCCACATTCCCCAAATCTTCAAGGTTGGAGTCTCGCCAACAGATTGTTTAATATATCTAGGACACTCGTTTGGGGAGGGGGTCTTACTCCTTTGCAGAGACGCAGTCGGTGTATTCTATAGCCAAAGCCGACAGGCCTGCTTCCTCATACTGCTAAATAGACCAAAAAGGGCTTACAAAAATCATATCTTTGTTAACTGTCGGAGTTTTCGATGATGTGTCCGATCGTTTAACTCGTTCACTTTGAAAATCTTCAAGAAAGCTATCTTTGCAGATTGGGCTGTCTAGAAATACTGTTTTATGGGATTCAAAGAAATTAAAATAACTTAAATATAAGTTTTTCAAAAAATGATATATAAATATGAAGAACCCCAAACGAAGCCAAAAAAATGGCATTTTTAGGAGGTCTGCTGTTATATGATATCCAACAATCCTCTCTAAAAATGTTTCTTTTAATCGGTATTATAACAATATTTAGAACATTCAATAGACGAATTTCGAATTTCATTTCGCCACCTGCAAACGATATTCCCATTTTTTAAATAAAACTGTCATTTCAGAATGTGGCGATTCCACTGGAACGCAAGTTTTTTTTGACACTTTTTAAAATATCATAGCATTTGGAGTTCTTAGGAAATTCTTTTAAAACTTTTCTGGACTCTAACTTTGCTTTGTTCGAGTGAATGAACCACACAGCTCCAGTGTCAAAACTGGCGAAAATATGGTAACACAATCCTTGCAGAACATAGGCCGAAAGCCACACAAGCATCTTTACCACCTGGGGTACTGAAGGTACTCAACTAGGGTAGTGAAAACATACAACTTGAATAACGAAAATGAACAACTGGGTTAGTAAAAATATACATTTGGGGTAGTTTAGATATAAAACTAGGGTACTGAACAATCGCAACAGAGTGCTGAAAACATACATCAGGTGTGCATAAGATACCCGACTAGGATTCGAAAGATGTACAGCTATTGTGTAATATAATTGCGGAGGGATTTCGTTTTATATATCTTGCCTTTCGGTTTAGTTAGGCTGAGAACCTTTCGCTTTGTGCATGGGTTAGTTAGGTGCACACATTGAGCGCAGGTGTTCACGCGCATGCGGGGCGGATGTGACAATCAGAGATGTCACAATAAAAACCCCAGATAGGAAATAGGACCGGGGACGTGAATGACGTCATGCCCGGAAGGGCTGAGGATTTTGGGGATTTGAAAAAAAAAACAGTTAGTTGAGTTTCGGACTTAGACGGGGCAAGTTGATTTCTGGACCTCGCCGACCAGTTTGGATCTACGGGATGCCCGCACGAACGAGTTAGTTGAGATTTGGGCTTGGACGAAGGAAGTCGATTTTCGGAGCTCGCCAAGGCTAGACCAGTAGTTTGTGGCGGGGGTGCCGCACGTGGAAAAGTCAGCATAGAAAGAAATTTTGTCTCGTTCTCCTCGAAAAACCTAAACTCAGAAAGGTAATAAAAAGTTTCGTACCTGAACCAAAAGAAAGTCGTCAAGTGTTTCGCGTGTTTTCGGATTCCTATACGCGTTATGAATATTACGAACATTTTGTGAACATATGTCTATTTCACGTGTTCATATCTTGGTTGGATATTTATTTATGTTACTATTGTACTGTAATCATATAACTCAAGTAATGAAAACTCAAAACTGAGAGTTTCAGACAAACCCGCCCAAAATACTTCCAGACAAGCAACCTAAAGGACCTTTTCCAAAACGCTAAACTAGATTGACATCTTGGGCTTTCTAAAAAACACAGACCCTTTCCCTAAAATCTGATTAATATAGTCTGGTAACGACCGTAGTTGAGGGCGACCTGAAGACCCCCTTTTCAATAGCTAATACTCCGACGTATAGGGGAGGGCGTTACTCCTTTCCCATTTAATATAAGTAAGTAAAGTTGGTGACCATAGTCGAGGGCGACCCGAAAGCTCCCTTTTCGATAGCTACTACACCATGGTGTAGGGGAGGGCGCTACTCCTTTCCCTGGATTGATCCACTTTACCCTTAATCCTTACCTTATAATGCTGAGTGTTAAGCAAGTCGGCATCAAGTACTATTTTTGAATCTTTGCTATGTATGATTCGACCTGGGATTGAACCCAGGTCTCCCGGGTCATTGGCGAACACTCTAACCATTATACCAATCTAATATAATCAAACACTATTATAAAGACGCGTACTCTAAAACCTAAAATCAACAAAGAAAATAAAACCAATCTAATCTTTTTTTTGTATTATATTGCCCCTAGGGGTTGATATGTCGTTAAACAAAGATCAAAACTTGGTTAATCCTATTTACCAACCCCTCCGCTCGGGCAGGATATGACACAAGGTCATTTTTTAAGCGGAGTTTATCAGGTTTGAATTCAGAGTTTTCCTTCTCCTAGACTAGTTGCCTCACCAAGGCTGAAGAACCAGTCTGTCCTACTATTTACCCATAGCTGGAGGGAGAATTATTGAATTCATACTTTTCCCAAGGGTATTAGTGCTATGTAAAATGCAATTAGTCTCGTCCAGGATTTGAACTCGAGTCACCGTGTCCATTTCCTACGACGATAACCATTACACCACGGGCAACTGGGTTACTGAAGATGCACAGTTGTTGTAATAAACAAATTTGAGGTATTAGTAAAACACAACCGTGGAACAGGAGATACACAACCAGGGTACAGTAAATGCAAAACCATAGTATTGTAAATGTACAATCAGGGTACTGAAGATACGCAACTAGGGTACTGATGATATACGACCAGGATACGGTAATACTCAACTATGATGCTGCAGATATATATCTGGGGTACTGAAGATAAGTAACTGGGGTACTGATGACATATAACCAGGGTACATAAAATTCATAAATATGATACTGTACATTCACAACTGAGGTACTGATGTTACACAATCAGGATACAGTAAATACTCAACCAAGGTACTTTTGATACATAGCCGGAGCGAGGAATGATTCGAAATCGTGATGAACAAACGGAACGTGGATTCTGCACAATGTTTCTAATCTCAGGTGACGTATTCTAAGAAACGAACGCTGATTCATAGATCAAACGGCCAATTTTTCTTGTCAAAAACAGCCAACCTTTCTTGTTTTACAACTTTTCGAAATTTTTATATATTTTTACACTTTTTATACATCCATCTACACTTAACATCACTAATAAAACCCCGCACAGCCCTGATGATGGTTCAGCAGAACCGAAACGCTATAGTGTTGACTGACTTTGTTTCTCTATAAATCCCCACTTTCTATTTGGATTATTTGTTGTCAATTTTTCTTCACAAATTGTCGGATTATTATCCATTATTTTCTTCCATATATATATATATATATATATATATATATATATATATATATATATATATATAGGGTTCTCCAGATACTGCAACTGAGGTATTGAAGATAAGGGACTTGGGTAGTGATATAGCACAATTAAGGTACCCAAAATATGCCATTGAAATTCAGACGATAGTCTTTTCTCTTTTTCCATCGGTTTGGTTAGGTTTTATGGCATATCAAACATTGTAGGTTATTTAATGCCAAATCCTCTTTATACAGTCAGTATATTTTCTTGTAGGTAAAAGATGACAGCTTCGTAAATTACTATTTAACCTACCCCCAAGCCCCCAAAAAAGACAAAAAAAATTACCCAAACAAATATCCAACACTTAAATTTTAATTTAAGAGCTTCAATACTTACACGGGGGAATAGTTCCACAGCTCAGGAAGTGATTCATAGTCACGTGATCCTGATCTGTGAAGTCTACAGATTCAAATCAGTACCAACAGACAGCGGGTTTAAATACGACGTCAACAGCAAGGAAGGTCGAAAATTCATATACTCTGGTCGCAACATTAGAAATTTCAGACAATTACTAACCAGCCATCATCTTCATTTGCGACATCTCCCTCACGAAGAAGAAAAGACGAATAAAAAAATCAATTCCAAATCTTAGCCTATCATTTTTTACCTACAAGAAAATATACTGACTGATCGAATAGTATATATATATATATATATAGTCTGGTAATTTGAATTGTGTTACTGGTACCATGTAACCAAGTATTATCTGCCATATGATAGAGTAATTTGCGACGAAACTAGTTCCCGCATTAGACTTCTATCTATCTATCTATCTATCTATCTATCTATCTATCTATCTATCTATCTATCTATCTATCTAATTCTCTACAATATCTATCTATCTATCTATCTATCTATCTATCTATCTATCTATCTATCTATCTAATTCTCTTCAATATCTATCTATCTATCTATCTATCTATCTATCTAATTCTCTTCAATATCTATCTATCTATCTATCTATCTATCTATCTAATTCTTTTCAATATCTATCTATCTATCTTTCTATCTATCTATCTATCCAGTTCTCTTCAATATCTATCTATCTAATTCTTTTCAATATCTATCTATCTATCTATCTATCTATCTATCTATCTATCTATCTATCCAGTTCTCTTCAATATCTATCTATCTATCTAATTCTTTTCAATATCTATCTATCTATCTATCTATCTATCTATCTATCTATCTATCTATCTATCCAATTCTCTTCAATATCTATCTATCTATCTATCTATTTAATTCTTTTCAATATCTATCTATCTATCTATCTATCTATCTATCTATCTATCTATCTAATTCTTTTCAATATCTATCTATCTATCTATCTATCTATCTATCTATCTATCTATCTATCTATCTATCTATCTCTCTTCAATATCTATCTATCTATCTGTTCGCTAAATATTCATCTATACGAGTCTTAAAGGCCTAATATAAAAGTATATTGATGAAGAGCAAAAATCAGGTTGGTTGGTGATCCTATTGTCATCGTGCAGGAGCTAATGTTACCGCTCTAGTTTTATGTTCCATGGAACGTTCGGATGAATATAAATAAGATACCTGATGCCTGTTCATAGGCTAGACGTATCATACTTTACTACCGGTTGCATATGATTTTTTTTCTCGGCACTTCTTTTTTTTATTCTAGGAAACCAATCATTGGTATCAATTTACTGTAGTATTTAGACATACACAAACGTCAAGGCCGTTTGAAACACTTTAAATAAGTACTCAGACTGGCAGTCATTTTTAGTTGTTTATACGAAAATAATTGCTACTTTCCTTTTTGACTTAAGCATCAAGTTGTAACTTGAGATTCTTTTTTTTTTTCTATGGTCTTTATGTAAACTAGAGTTCCCCATATCCGCGGTCTCGATTTTAGTGGTTCCATTTAAACGAGGTATTAGGTCCAACTAGGATAGACTGACTGTAAGAACTTCCCCGTCCGACAAAAGAAAAAAAAAAGAGATATCCTGGATATGACACTAAACTGCATCTGATGGTGAGGCTACAGTTCTGGAGTTCGGCTAGTGTAGAGGAGCTCTTCATCGTTATTACTCCCAGGATAACTAATCCCATTCATATGGCCTTGTGCCACATCTATGCAAAAAAGCTTAGTAAATTACTACTTCCAGATCCACTCTATCGACTCATCAAGGGTTAATTTATGCTGAGAAGTTAGGGAATTGCGTACATTGCAAGTTTTTATTTTTTAATATAGTTTCTTAAGTTGTTTTTTTTTGTACACGGTTATATGATATCAAGTATTCTTATCTAATACAAATAATTTGCATATGGTTATATGATATCAAGTATTCCTATCTAATAAAAATAATATGCATATGGTTATAGGATATCAAGTATTCCTATCTAATACAAATAATTTGCATATGGTTATATGATATCAAGTATTCCTATCTAATACAAATAATTTGCATATGGTTATATGATATCAAGTATTCCTATCTAATACAAATAATTTGCATATGGTTATATGATATCAAGTATTCCTATCTAATACAAATAATATGCAAACAGATCTAGTTGACCCGTAGATGGGACCCTAACTCGTATTATCTCTTCGGATCAGAGTGAACCAGTGTGTAATGGCAATGATTAGGTAATCTATAGTCTCCGGATCTCCAAAGCCGGAGCCTAACCACTACATGCGGATTAGTATCACATAACGACAGCCTCAGAGCTTAGGGAATAACCAAAAGTCACAGGGAGCAAGTTCTGGACTGTAGGGAGGCTAAGGAACTGTCTTGATGCCCATCTTGGTCAAATAGTCTGTGACAAGGATGGAATTGTGTACTGGTGCATTGTCCTGGTAGAAATGCCACTGACCAGATTTAAAGAGTGCTGGCCTCTTCCCAAGGAATCTCTTCCTGAACTCCCTTAAAACCTCAACACACTAACTCTAACCCTAAGCCTTTGGCCAATCAACTCTGGTGTATTGACTTCCTTATTCCTCCCATACCTCTCATCATCCCTCACAGACTCCCTACCTTTCTTGAATCTCTTATGCCAATCAAAAACTGATGCTCGATTCATGCAAGATGGTTGAAAAGCAGTGTGAAGCATTCCATATGTTTCTCTGGCCTTTTTTCCAAGTTTAAAACAGAATTTTATTGCATGTCGTTCTTCTAAAGTGTCCTCATGTGCAGATTGCATTTTTGATATTCAACAGCTGTGACAATCAGGCTTTATGGGGTGTATTGCAATTCCTGCTGTAGCTGTTCATTTAAACCTGAAGTCATAAAAATTGGTCAGCCATCTCATAAGATGTATAGCAATAAGATTCTGAATTTTCAAGAGTCTACACTAATTTTAAAGACCTGTACAAAAAAAGTCTGGAAACCTATTGAAGGCACCACGTATATATATTGAAATGAATAGGTCAGTAAATGAATTCGAATGTGGTACTATAGATTTAATTTCGTATTATTATACTTTTTATGTGTTTCAGATTTTATTTTCGTCTTCAGGAGATTAATAATGCTTCGGGCAGTTGTGTTTTTCACAAGCTTTTATAGGGAAGACTGTTTAAAAAAAAAACCTACGTTACCACATTCAAATTCACTTACAGACCTATTCATTTTGAAATATTTACTTTTCTATCGTTGGACCAACAAAAAAATGTTTTTAATATAAATATAACATCATCATCTTGGAATGCCGCTAGCAGGGATTTCCCTGACTCTCTTCTGCCACTCGTCCCAATCGTTCGTCGCTACATCCTGTATCAGTACAGGGCAGTTGTAGATAGGTTCTAGATGGTCGCCCTATCCTTGGTCGTCCGTATTAGGGGGTCCACAGAAGTGTATATATATATATATATATATATACTTTCTTTAAAGAAAAAACCAAAGACCGGTTATTTTAGGATTATAAATTTATTTCCATCCTGTTTTGCGTTTCTGATGTAAGCCAAAAACACGAAGAAAAATATTAATTACATTGAGCAGGAAAATTTAAATGTTCAGCTTTTGAATGATTTTCTTGTCCTGAAGGAAATACTCCCAACTCTGGTTTAACTGGACCGAATAATACTATATATATATATATATATATATATATAGTGCAAATAGAAGGAAACTCAAGCCTGGTTAAGTTGTCATTTTAAATTTATATCGCTGGAGAATATTATTATACTATCCGTCTCGTCAGACGACTTTTTACACGTTAGACTTGAGGTTGCGGAACAGCAAATGTGGAACTACAGTTCATATGTGTACGAGAAAAAAATCTAAATTCTCAGGCGAGGGCACACCCACTGTCTTCGGACGCTGGCTGGGTATTACTAATACTTATATATATATATATATATATATATATATATATATATACGATATCGGAATCCAGTACGTTAGCCACTATCCCAGAGTGTCTTTAGGTGCTCTGTGTGGAGTAGTGGTTAGCCAAATTGTACAAATACACAAGTACTTGCAAGATCGATTTTTTGTGGGTACTCCATAATATTACCCATGTGACAAAGTATATTAATCAAAGCAAATGACCCTAATTTTAATCATTAGAAATAAGACCTTTTCGTAATAAAATTTAGATTAGGTTGATTGGTAAAAAATTTACGTCATTCTTGAATTTTTAGCAGGTGTTAGTGGGCTGGGCATATTCATTCCTTGCGGAACAAAAAAAAAAAAAAATAATTGCAAGATTCCCCTCGAAAAGACAGCTGTTTTTTAATTGCTCTTACATCTTGAACCAATAAGACGTTGTTCGCAAATGACTGGTTAAATGACCAAGGATTAAACGAAGAAAAATGAGGGCCGAAAAGTCAAAAACCTGATTGTTTTGTATGAGAATTATATATATATATATATATATATATATATATATATATATATATATATATATATATATATATATATATAAACAAAAAGTAAAGCTAAAACAATACATTCTTTTGATTTCTTTTTCTATTCTTTTGTTTTTTCTTTATTTCTTGTTTTCTTTAAAAAAAATTCTAATTATTTTTTTCTACTTCTTTTTATTCATTTAATAGTTTTTTTAGGATTTGTATCTTTCTCTCAGTTAATCTTTTCTTTCTTTCTTTCTTTCTTTCTTTCTTTAGTCTTAATCTTTCTTTTTTTCTTTCTTTTTTCTTTCCTTTTTTCTCTCTTTCTTCAGTCTTTTTCTTTTTTTCTTTCTTTCTTTCTTTCTTTCTTTCTTCAGTCTTAATCTTCTTTCTTTCTTTTTTTAGTCTTAATCTTTCTTTCTTTCTTTCTTTCTTTCTTTCTTTCTTTCTTTCTTCAGTCTTAATCTTTCTTTCTTTCTTCAGTCTTAATCTTTCTTTCTTCAGTCTTAATCTTTCTTTCTTTCTTTCTTTCTTTCTTTCGTTTTAATCTTTCTTTCTTTCTTTCTTTCTTTCTTTCTTATATTTCTTTCTTTCTTTCTTTCTTGAGTTCTTTCTTTCTTTCTTAATCTTTCTTTCTTTCTCGATTTTTACACTATATATATATATATATATATATATATATATATATATATATATATATATAATTTGATGTTCTTTCTCGCCAATTCATATTAATCCCATCATCTAATCGTAAGAACAAAAAATATCCTTCTTACAATTTTCAATCTGTGACCATCTTTCAAATGTCCCAGATTCCCCTAAGGGGCTACCTCGCCCCCTGTTGAGAATAGCTGCAATATAATCTTGTCGTGAACAAATAGAAATTGTAGTTTATCATTTTTCGCTTCCAGTTATTAAGCATTTCTATAATTTCCTTGTTGGGGAACTTGCGGTCTTAAGGTTGAATACGGCCTTTTAAAGCATCAGGACTGGTTTCTGTTGCTTAGTCGAAACCTACGCCGTAGAATTTGACTTTACGACCCAGTCGCACCTGCAATGTTCATGCTGTGCAAACTGGATATGTCACGGCCAAGTGTGACGAACCTGAGGCCTTTTAAATCACAAAGAACGGGCTTCTACAGCCTTGTCAAATGATCACTTCAAATTGTACACTAATACGCTCGATCTAAACATCCAAAAGCTTGCTCACCCCCACCCCTGAATAAAATAAAATAAAATAAATAAAATAAAAAGGTCATTCAGATGTTAGTGAAGTTTTTCATTTCCTTTAAGTGGTATATATTAATTAAATTTGAGCAACGCTTTCTTTCTTTCTTTCTTTCTTTCTTTCTTTCTTTCGTATATTTATTGATTGTTTCTTTCTTTGTTTCTTTTTCGTTTTTGTTTGTTCATTTGTTTGTTTGTTACTTTCATTTTTCTATCCTCACATTTTCTTTCTTTCTTTCTTTCTTTCGTTTATTTGTTGATTGTTTCTTTCTTTTTCGTTTTTGTTTGTTCATTTGTTTGTTTGTTACTTTCTTTTTTTTCCTGTCCACCGATTTTCTTTCTTTCTTTCTTTCTTTCTTTCTTTCTTTCTTTCTTTCATATATTTGTTGATTGTTTCTTTCTTTCTTTCTTTTTCTTTTTTGTTTGTTCATTTGTTTGTTTGTTTCTTTCTTTCTTTTTCCTGTCCTCTTATTTTCTTTCTTTCTTTCTTATATTTGTTCATTGTTTGTTCGTTTCTTTTTCTTTTTTGTTTGTTCATTTGTTTGTTTGTTCGTTTGTTTCTTTTTTCTGTCCTCCCATTTTCCTTTTTTTCTTTTTTTCTTTCTTTCTTTCGTTTATTTGTTGATTCTGTCTTTCTTTCTTTCTTTCTTTTTTGTCTTTGTTTGTTCGTTTGTTTCTTTTTTCTCTCCTCACATTCTTTCTTTCGTTCTTTCTTTTTTCAGTCTTAATCTTTCTTTCTTTCGTTTATTTGTTGATTCTTTCTTTCTTTCTTTCTTTCTTTCTTTCTTTCTTTCTTTTTCGTCTTTGTTTGTTCATTTGTTTGTTTGTTTCTTTCTTTCTTTTTTCTGTCCACCTATTTTCTGTCTTTCTTTCTTTCTTTAGTTTTTTTGTTGATTATTTGTTTGTTTCTTTTTTGTTTTTGTTTGTTCTTTCGTTTGTTTGTTTGTTTCTTTCTTTTTTCTGTCCTCCCATTTTCTTTCTTTCTTTCTTTTTTCCTTTTTTCTTTTTTCATTCTTTCTTTCTTTCTTTCTTTCTTTCTTTCTTTCTTTCTTTCATATATTTGTTGATTGTTTCTTTCTTTCTTTTTGGTCTTTGTTCATTCATTCATTTGTTTGTTTTTTTCCTTCTTTCTTTCCTATCAGAATGAAATACTTGAAACCAGACAACAGTGTGCAAATTATTTATATTATTTTGGAAACCATACAACCATATTTAAAAAAAACAAAAAACAACTGCATAAAAAATGTATACGTAAACGTACAATGAACACAATTCCCTAACTTCTAGGCATAAAACATCTCTCGACGGTTTGACATGCCGTTAAAATCAATCAATTTTTTATGGTTACTCTTATAATTAATTCTAACATCTGATTTTCTTTAAATATTTTTAGCATTTAAACGTTAACGATTTTTTACAGTATGTCGGCAGTGTGTTAACATTTTGAATTTGTAAGTTTATTGCCAGGTAACATTTGATTGAAGGATACAAATAAAGAAGTCATGAAAGCTAACAATGACTGCCCCCCCCCCACCATGACTAACCGTCAGTCAGCGATCAAAGTTTAATTGTTGCTTTGTTTGTGGCCTTTCTTTCGAATTTTTATAACTTTAAAATTATCATTCTGTCATTATCTATCATTCTCTAAACTTCCCCCCTCTCTCTCTATTTTATTCAATTTCATATCTATCTATCTATCTATCTATCTATCTATCTATCTATCTATCTATCTATCTATCTATCTATCTATCCAATTCTCTTCAATATCTATCTATCTATCTATCTATCTATCTATCTATCTATCTATCTATCTATGTATCCAATTCTCTTCAATATCTATCTATCTATCTATCTATCTATCTATCTATCTATCTATCTATCTATCTATCTATCTATCTATCTATCCAATTCTCTTCAATATCTATCTATCTATCTATCTATCTATCTATCTATCTATCTATCTATCTATCTATCTATCTATGTATCCAATTCTCTTCAATATCTATCTATCTATCTATCTATCTATCTATCTATCTATCTATCTATCTATCTATCTATCTATCTATCTATCCAATTCTCTTCAATATCTATCTATCTATCTATCTATCTATCTATCTATCTATCTATCTATCTATCTATCTATCTATCTATCCAATTCTCTTCAATATCTATCTATCTATCTATCTATCTATCTATCTATCTATCTATCTATCTATCTATCTATCCAATTCTCTTCAATATCTATCTATCTATCTATCTATCTATCTATCTATCTATCTATCTATCTATCTATCTATCTATCTATCTATCTATCCAATTCTCTTCAATATCTGTCTATCTATCTATCTATCTATCTATCTATCTATCTATCTATCTATCTATCTATCTATCTATCTATCTATCTATCTATCTATCTATCTATCTATGTATCCAATTCTCTTCAATATCTATCTATCTATCTATCTATCTATCCAATTCTCTTCAATATCTATCTATCTATCTATCTATCTATCTATCTATCTATCTATCTATCTATCTATCCAATTCTCTTCAATATCTATCTATCTATCTATCTATCTATCTATCTATCTATCCAATTCTCTTCAATATCTATCTATCTATCTATCTATCTATCTATCTATCTATCCAATTCTCTTCAATATCTATCAATCTATCTGCCAGTCTATCAACGTTTCTTTCTTTCTTTCTTTCTTCCTTTCTTTCTTTCTGTGTATATTCTTTCTTTCTTTCTTTCTTTCTTTCTTTCTTTCTTTCTTTCTGTGTATATCGACTTTTTTACTTTCTCTCTCTCTCTCTCCCCCCTCTCTCTATATATCTATCTATCTGTGTACCAATCTATCAACGTTCTCTCTCTCTCTCTCTCTCTCTCTCTCTCTCTCTCTCTATCGATGTTTATATCTATCTTTCAGTGTCCCTATCTATCTATCTATCTATCTATCTATCTATCTATCAGTTCTCAAGGCTAATTTCTGCTCAGTCCTGCCTTTTTACCTCATTAAATTCAGATTAATGCCTTTTTTAATGTCATTTTTAATCTTTATACAAGAAAGTTCCCAGCAATGAGAGAGAGTTTAGCGTCTATCACCGCGAGATTTGCACTGGTGACGCGCCAAAATGCTTAATTTGGTTGACACAGAACACTGACCTTTCTTTCCCTGCCAACAAACACGCACCTGCACATATCTGCTCAACCTCTCTCTCTCTCTCTCTCTCTCTATTTCTCTCTTTGTATACATACATTCAAATATATATATATATACTTCTCTCATATACACATATACACTAATAATAATCATATTGTTTACAAAGTAAAAAATTCACATGTATATATGCATTTTGAAGATGAAACTAAGGTTAGCCCAATATATATATATATATATATATATGTGTGTGTGTGTGTGTGTGTGTGTGTGTGTGTGTGTGTGTGCATATTTGAAAAACAACAACAAATAAATAAGCTAACAAAAAATAGAATATTTTGAGGATATATATATATATATATATATATATGTGTGTGTGTGTGTGTGAGATATGCGTTTGGTTTTTTAAAACCATCTTCAGGGCGATTACTGGAGTCATGCCCAGAATAGTTCAGATTGAAAAACGAAATGATGAATATAAAAGTAAAGTTGGCGGCCAGAAGGCTCCCTTTTTATTAGCTACAACACCAAGGTGTTGGTAAAGGAGTACCTCTTTCTCTAGATGGCTCCACTTTTCCCTTGATCTGGATTTAATAATGCTGAGTGTTAGGCAAGGAGGCATCAAGTACCATTTTGAGAATTTTTGGTAAGACTCGGCTTAAGATTGAAGACCAGTCTCCAGAGCCATAGGCGAACACTCTTCCTACTAGACCAATATATATATATATATATATATATATATATATATATATATATATATATATATATATATATATATATATTAAATAAGTAAGTAAAGATAGCAACTGTAGTCGAGGGCGACCAGAAAGCTCCTTTTTCTATAGCTACTACACCGAGATGTCGGGGAGGGCGCTACTTTACCCTTGATACGTACCATATATTGCCCAGTTTTAAGCAAGAAAGTATCCAGTATCATTTTTAAAGTCTTTGGTATGCTGCGAAACAGTTCTATTTCAAACAATTCAGTTTAGCCTAAGTACACCGTATAAATATCAAAACAGTGTTATTCTAATCAATTCAGTTTCGCATAAGTACACAGTTTAGTTCTATTTGACCAATAGATACGATCCTATCAGGTGCTACCACTTTGGGAACAATGGCAATGAACGAGTGCTCCGCATTCCCCAAAGCTCCAGCATTACTGGAACCTCACCATCAGATTGTTTAGTATCATATCCAGGACAATTGTAAAGGGTGGGGTCTTAACCCACTGCAGATATGCAGTCAGTTTATTCTGCAACCCCAACCGACTGGGCAATGTTTTTTCTTAAACTAAGTAAGTACTCAAGTACTTGTCTGTAGAATAGGATAAAACCTCTATGACAATTGTATTTTTAAATGCAAAGCTTTATCTTCACAGCAGAAGCCCGTGTAAAAGACCTGGCTCTCAACATAATCTCGAAAAGTAAGCATAAGAGATTTATGATATTTTCAGACTCACTCTCTGTCTTACTATCATTAAGAAATAAAAAATTTCAGAACCCTCTTATCATCAAACTGTTGGGTAGATTAGACTCAGTATCAAATAGAAAAGAAATAGTTATATGCTGGACCCCAAGCCGCATTGGAGTGAGAGGGAATGAAAGAGCAGACTCGGCAGCCAAATCGGCCTTAGATCTAACACCCGATAAATCCAGGATCCCATATACTGACCTGAAACCAACAATTAATAAATTCTTTCACACAAAATGGCAACAACAATGGAGCAATAACATCCACAATAAACTCTTCCAAATTCAGCCAACCTTGGGAGAGTGGAGACCAGCATCGAGAAAATCAAGAAGAGAACAAGTTGTTATATCCCGATTGCGAATTGGTCATACAAGGCTTACTCACTCTTTCATTTTGAAACAGGAACCACAACCACAGTGTTTGACCTGCCAGACAACTTGCACGGTTAAACACATTCTTATAGAATGCAGAGCTTTCGCTGTTATCAGAAAGCGATTTTTCAAAGTAAATAGCTTAACCGATCTGTTTGAGAACGTCAAAATAGATGACATTCTGTCCTTTATGAGAGAGACAAAGTTGTACCAAAATATATGACTTATTAAAACTGGTTAATCTTATGTAAAGAAATAGAATCCTGCTCATAGAAAATTTTACCTACCTAAGTATTCGTTTTGAAATCTTTGGTTGAATATGTATATAAATAGACAGAATTTGGCGTTGAATGACCTGCAAGGGTTGATATGCCATAAAACCCAAACAACCGACAACCAACATAAATGCACAGAACTTTAAGTAATGAAACCAACATAAGAAAGTGCGATGATATCTTTTAAGCTTTGTTTCGATTGGTTTTATGGCATATCAACCATTGTAGGTTATTTAATGCCAAATCCTCTTCATACAAATATATTATATATATATGATGTGTAAACACATTTTGTAGATGAGATTCTTAAACAATCCTGAGTTCTCTTTTGCACACTGTTAAATGGTTTGGTTTGGTTGGTTGGGTTTTATGGCATATCAACCTTTGTAGGTTATTTAGCGCCAAATCCATTTTTATGTAAATAATCTGTTCTATTTCAAACAATTCAGTTTAGCATAAGTACACAGTTTAATTGTCAAAAACATTTCTATTTCAAACTATTCAAGCAGCTATATATAACAATTCAGTTTAGTCTAAGTACAGTTTCAATGTCGAAAACAGTTCAATTTCAAATAATTCAGTTTAGCATAAACACGCAGTTTAAATATAAGTACGGTTTAATGGTCAAAGACATTTCTATTTCAAGCTATTCAGTTTAGTCAAACAATTCAGTTTAGCATAAGTATGCCGTTAGTTCTATTTAACTCATAGATAGAGCCCTATCAGGTGCTACCACGTCGAGCTAGAGTAGACCTGGGAGCAATGGCAATGAAGGGGTACTCCACATTCCCTGAAGCTGGAACCTCACCATCAGACTGTTTAGTGTCATTCAGGACACTCGTTGGTGGGGGGGTCTTACGCAGTCGGTGTATTCTACAGCCCCAGCCGACTGGGCAAACTATTGAATGGTTTCAAGTATTGCTATATAACATTCACAATTTAACATTATTCGTTTGTTTGCACACGTCGTTTGTTCTATTTGATCCATAGATAGTACCCTATCAGGTGCTATCACACCTGATCATAGTGGACCTGTAATCGTGGTGTAATGGTTAAAGCGATGAACTGCGGAATCGTAGTACGCGAGTTCGTACTCCAGTCGCTCTATTACGTTCACTTTCGGGCAAATACCCTTGGGAAAGGTATGAACCCCCTTATTCTCCCTCCAGCTATGGGTAAATAGTGGGACGGACTAGGTTCTTCAGCCTTGGTGAGGCAACTAGTCTAGGAGAAGGAAAACTCTGAATTAAAACCTGTTAAACTCCGCTTAAAAATTGACCTTGTGTCATATCCTGCCCGAGCGGAGGGGTTGGTAAATAGTACCTGTAATCAATTACAATGGAATACTTTACATTCCCTAAATCTCCAAAGCCTTGCCATCAGATAGATTGCTGTCATATCCAGGACACTCATTGGCAAAGTGGGGATGGCCTTTATATTTCTACAGAGATGCAGTTGGTGTATTCTACAGTTCCAACACCCAACAGAACTCCTTTTAAGTTTTATATATTAATAGCAAATTAGTATTTAACTGTTATATTCCTTGAAAAATGAAGATTGGTTTCTTTTGGTTTCTTTGTTTAATGGCATATCAAACTTCATAGGTAATCTAATGCCAAAGCCATCCTTTCCGAACAACAGTAAAGGTACTATAGCACGACTTGAGTTTGAACTCACTCACTACGATGTCGCAATTCGATACTTTAGATACTGTAATATAATAGCGGTGGGATTTTTTTTAATATTATCATTTTTCGTTTTATATATCTTGCCTTTCGGTTTAGTTAGGCTGAGAACCTTTCAGCTTAGTGCATGGGTTAGTTAGGTGCACACATTGAGTGCAGATGTTCACGCGCGAGCGGGGTGGATGTGACAATCAGAGATGTCACAATAAAAACCCCACATAGGAAATAGGACCGGGGACGTGAATGACATCATGCCTGTAAGCGCTGAGGATTTTGGAATTTGAAAAAAAACAAAAAAACAGTTAGTTTAGATATAAACTCCGAACAAGAAAGTTGAGATTTGGGCTTGGACGAAGAAAGTCGATTTTCAGAGCTCGCCGAGGCCAGGCCAGTAGTTTGCAGCGGGGGCCGCACATGGTGGGGTGAGATGGAAAAGTCAGCATAGAAAGAAATTGTGTCTCTCCCTCTCCTCATGTCGAAAAACCTTAAACTCAAAAAGGTAAATAAAAGTTTCGTACCTGAACCAATTTCGTGTTTTTCAGATTCCTATATGCGTATTTTGGAGGTGCCCGTGGTGTAATGGTTATCGTCGTAGGAAATGAACACGGCGACACGAATTCAAATCCTAGACTGATTGCATTTCACATAGCACTAATACCCTTGGGAAAGGTATGAATCCAATTATTCTCCCTCCAGCTATGGGTAAATAGTAGGGCAGACTAGGTTCTTCAGCCTTGGTGAGGCAACTAGTCTAGGAGAAGGAAAAACTCTGAATTCAAACCTGTTAAACTCCGCTTAAAAAATTGACCTTGTGTCATATCTTGCCCGAGCGGAGGGGTTGGGTAAATATGATATACGTATGAACATTATGAACGTTTTATGCATGTGAATATCTTGGTCGTATATTTTTGGACGTGGATATGGTACAAAACCACACTAGAAGCACTTCCTCAGTTAAAATTTGAGATCATTTGAACGAGAATTATTTAAGCTATAAGATTAAGAAATGATATCAAATTTCCTGAAACACAATATATATATATATATATAATTAGCATGTGGTCCCAGATAATGAGCGTAAAGGGGTCGTATCCAAACTTCTAGAATAGAGCTATAATAATGAAACCCTGTAATTCTGCTCCCTTGCTTTTGTTCGCATCCATTCTTATGGGATCGTTTTATTGTTTAGTTTCAGGGAGCTCCAGGTTAGATGAATAATTGCATCAGTCTTATAAAGACAAACAATAGAACGAACCTGAAGAAGGAAAAAAATCGCCTAGTAAAACAATACTAACGACGTAATCTGTTACCAGTAGCGCACAGTGTGTAAGTGTTTATATATATATATATATATATATATATATATATGTGTGTGTGTGTGTGTGTGTGTGTGTGTGTGCGTTTGTGTGTGTGTGTGTCTGTGTTTGCATATATATGTGTGTGAATGTGTAGGTTTATTTATATATATATATATATATATATATATATATATATATATATATATATATAATGGTCCACAACGGAAATATCACAGCAGTAAGCCAAAATTAGACTGGAGGAAAAGAAAAGATTTATAAAAAGAAAGAAAAAGTGTAGGTTTCTTATTTTTTTTTTTATCAAATTTTCTGGAAGCATATTCATCTCCCATGTCTGGTTTTGTGTTTATGTCCCACTTCAACCTATTGTTATAAAAAAGAAAAAATCGTAAATAAGATACAGATTTTGTCAAGGGGGGGGGGAAAGAAACCTAGGTCAGAATTTAGATCACCCTGTTGACATGGCCTCGGACTTGAAAAAAAAAAAAAAGAAAAACTTTTTATTTTTTATTTCAAACCATTTTTTGTGCCTTAATTAAAATGACACTCATGTCATTGCACAGGCCAGGCTGAAACCTCAGATTGTATTAATCTTTCTAGTGGGGTGGAGGTCATGGCTACTGACTTTTTTTTTTTTTTTGAATACGACGGCTAACTACACCAGAGAGAAATAAATAAGCTCCTTTTATATCAAGACCTGTGGTAAAAAAAATCGAGAAGAGCTATTTAACCAAGGATGATCGTTTGCAATTGCATTATAAATAATTCCTTCTGTTGCTTCGGCAATAAATAGTATGAAAATATACAATAACAATCTATATAATATCAGGTTAGAACGAATCTAATGGCCGTTTTTGAGTATACAGTAGCGTCCAAAACTAAGGGACAAAATTTTAAAACCTAATATTTGTTAGAAATAACAACTGTGAAAATCAAGTTTTTGGCGTTTCGCCACGGTGCCAGATATTTGCCGCTGCCTCCCACCAGACACAACTTGACACAAGGTCAAAAGCCCGAAGGCCGATTAAAGTGGGGATAAAGGGGAAGGGAGGTCGGGAACGAGCCGAGACTCGAACCCTGCTTGTCAGTGCTGCTCATCGGCTCACTTAGTGCAATGTGAGCCTGATGAGGCAAGCAGTTTCACGAACCAAAATGTGGGTCCGGGCACGTATGCCAATTTACGGCTTAAACTAGACGCTTGGTCTAGTGCCGTATATGGGTGACAAAGGAGACAAAAGTGCAGCTCGCCCACCCGAAGGTTGCCCAGCCGAAGCTGGGGGCCTATTCGGCCCCGAGTCTGCTCTTGGTTTCGAGCACCCATCCAGCACGAATGCCAGACGGCCCAGCCAAAAGGCCGGGATGCAACGTTTACAAATGACTAAGTAAGACTTATTCTTTAGAGGAAATCAAAAAATTTGAATATAGCATACTGTTTACATTGTTTTTCTCAATTTTGTCCCTTACTTTTGGACGATCCTATTTTGAAAATAAATAAATAATTGTTATAATTCTTTTTCTATTCTTTGCAAATGATTCAAATATTAGTATGTTATTATGGATGATAACGACTACCAGTTGTCAAAATTTCAGCTTTTCACAGTTGTTATTTCTAACAAATATTAAGTTTTAAAATTTTGTCCCTTAGTTTTGGACGCTACTGTATATCATAAATAAAAAAAACAAAACAAAACAAAAAAAAAACTGGTGTTAATAGAAATATCAAATCCTTAACATAACATCCATTGCGTCCTATTGCTACGTTGACCGGAGCTGCAGAATACACCAACTGCATCTCTGCCGAGGAGTAAGGCCAACCTCCACGAGTGTCCTGTTATGACATTAAACAATCTGATGGTGAGGTTCCAGCAATGTTGGAGCTTTGGGGAATGCAGAGTACCCCTTCATTGCCATCGTTCCTAGGTCCACTCTGACCCGGAGTGGTAGCATCTGATAGAGTCCTATCTATGAGTCAAATAGAAACAAACTACGTACTTATGCTGATCTGAATTGTTTGAAATAGAACTGTTTTTGACATGGAAACTGTACTTACGCTAAACTGAATTGTTTGAAATAGAACTGTTTTGACATTTAACTGAGTGAGGACAAAAACTATTAAAAGTAAAGTTGGCAACCATAGTCGAGGGCGACCAGAAGGCTCCTTTTTCAATCGCTACAACACCGAGGTGTAGGGGAGGGCGCTACTCCTTTACCTGGATTCTCCACTTTATCCTTGATACGTACCTTATATTGTTGAGTGTTAAGCAAAGAGGTATCAAGTACCATTTTGAGAGTCTTTGGTATGATTCAACCTGGGGATTGAATCCCGGTCTCCTGGGCCTTTGGCGAACACTTTAACCGCTAGGTCAGAGTGTGTGTATCTTAATATTAAGTATGTAAGTAAAGTTGTCTCCCTTTAGTCGAGGGCGACCAGAAGGCTCCCTTTTCAATAGCTACTACACCGAGGTGTAGAGAAGGGCGCGACTCCTTTCCCTGGATTATTCCACTTTGCCCTTGATACGTACCTTATATTGCTGAGTGTTAAGCAAGGAGGCATCAAGTACCATTTTTAAAGTCTTTGGTATAACGCGACCTGGGATTGAACCCCGGTCTCCCGGACCATGGTTCAAGTGCTGGACAGCGGAATCGTTGTTAGTGGGCAAAAACTAACCTGATACTAAACTGAATTGTTTGAATTAGAACTGTTTGACTAAACTGAATAGCTTGAAAAAGAAATTTTTGACAATTAAACTGTGTGCTCATGCTAAACTGAATTGTTTGAAATAGAACTGATTATTTACATAAAAATGGATTTGGCGTTAAATAACCTAAAAAGGTTGATATGCCATAAAACCCAAATAACTAACCAACATTGCTTCCTAGAACCTTATTTTAACAGTCTCCAAGCTTATAGTTACCACGCTTGTAAAATCCTCTTTTGATTTAAAACATGAGATCAACTCGTGTCCAACCTGTTTTTTTGATGTCAACCAAAAACCATCCAATTGATTCTGTAATCTTCAAAACAAGTACGAATCAGATGGAGTAGGTTCGGAAGTATATGAAGGATGAAGCAATTTCCTCCAACCGAGCTCCTCTGAGAGATTTTTTTTCAAGTGGGCTGTGTGAAGACGAGTATTATCATCATGGAGGATGATTCTCTTTCTATTAATTAAAGGGGAATGTTTTTTTTTATCGAAAGTTATTATCAAATCACTAAATTGATTGCAGTTAAGATTAGGGGTGATTTTTTTTTTATTATTGTTTTACAGTTCATAATGAACAAGTCTTTGAATATCCTGACATACACACAACATAATCTTTGGTTGAAGTCCACTTAGTTATTGAGAAGTCTGTTTTCTCGGTTGGTTGGTTTGCGGGGTTTTATGGCATATCAACCTTTGTAGGTTATTTAACGCCAAATCCCTTTTTATGTAAATAATCTGTTCTATTTAAAACAATTCAGTTTAGCATAACTACACAGTTTAATTGTCAAAAACATTTCTATTTCAAACTATTCAAGCAGTTATATGTCACAATTCAGTTAAGTGTAAATACTTTTTTTTGTACAGGCATTTAAAATTGTCACAGACTCTTGAAAATTCAGTATCTTATTGCTATACATCTTATGAGATGACTGAACAATTTTTAGGATTTCAGGTTCAAATGAACAGCTACAGCAGCAATTGGAATACACCCTACTAAAGCCTGATTGTCACAGCTAGTGAATGTCAAAAATGCTATCTGACACTTTAGAAGAACGATATGCAATACAATTCTGTTTTAAACTTGGAAAAAAGGCCACAGAAACGTATGGAATGCTTCAGACTGCTTTTGGGGCTTCTTACATGAATCGATCATCAGGTTTTGAGTGGCATAAGAGATTCAAGGAAAGCAGGGGGTCTGTGAGGGATGATGAGAGGTGTGGGAGGAGTAAGAAAGTCAATAGACCAGAGTTGATTGGCCCAAGGGTTAGGGTTAGGGTTAGTATGTTGAGGTTTTAAGGGAGTTCAGGAAGAGATTCCTTGGGAAGAGGCCAGCACTCTTCAAATCGGGTCAATAGAACTGTTTGACATTTAAACTGTGTGCAAACAAATGACTTATCCTAAATTGAACTGATAGCAATGGAGAACCTCCCGCCAACGAGTGTCTTGGATGCAACATTAAACCAGTTCTGGAGCTTTGGGGAATGTAGAGGATTCCTTCATTACTATTACTCCCAGGTCCACTCTGACCCTGACTGGTAGTACCTATTAGAATACAGTTTATATATATATATATATATATATATATATATATATATAAACTGGATTTGACATTAAATTGCCTTCGAGGGTTGATATATCATAAAACACTACCAACCAAACAGCCATCATGCCAACCAACCAATCTACCGACCAACCAGCCAACTAGCGAAAACACCCTGGAGGCAAAGACCTCTTATCTATTCAGTTTTTACTCTCACCTTGAAGCTGAACCAGCAAACAATTCGCTTCAGCATATTTTTTGAGTGTTTTTCAAATTTAATTTTTTTTTCTTATTCGTTTTGTTTCCTGTCAGAAAATGTTTTTTCAAGCGCTCTCACTGTTTTGTTTTGAACCGGGACACATGTCACATGACTGCACAAAAAGAATGCTACCAATGGGGCCAATTAGTCACCGAACTCGATCCCAATTATTAACCGTATGTAGAAATGAAACCACATGAATTATATATATATATATATATATATATATATATATATATATATATATATATATATATATAATTTAAAAACATAGAAATAAATAGTGAAACCAGGAAAAAAAACGTATCCAACATATATACTAAAAAAATAGGTAGCTAACTAAATGGTATCGAAATTAATATAAGCATGAATATTTCTCTTAAAAGTTAATCATCGAACTTAACAGGAAAAGAAAATAAACTGAACAAATAAATAAAAAAGTTAAATTACCGTAATTATAACTGACAGAAGAAATTTGAAAAATTAAAAAAAAAACGGAAATTCAATAAAACGGGAAGGTAACTCCTAAATCTCGTCCCCCTACACCCCACGTGTTTATTCTGGTTTAATTTTAAATTTAATTTTAATTTTAGTTAATTATCCATTGGGTCTGAAGAAGTCCTGTATTAATTTTTTTTTCATGTTTTGGGTTCACACCAGAAACTGAAAATACGAGATGGAAATAAATTTATAATCCTGAATTAACCGGTCTTTGGTTTTTTTCTTAAAGATATATATATATATATATATATATATATATATATATATATATATATATATATATATTCATGTGGTTTCATATATACAGAAAAACACATACATTCTAGATGTATCTCTTTCTTCCTTACTCTACATATATGAGGGAGTCCCCTTGGCGCAGTTGCTAACGTTTTGGACTGAGATATCGTCGTAAGCGGGTTCAAACTCTGGTCTCAGTATTAAGCTCACTTTTGGACTAATAAGTAAGTAAAGTTGGCGATTGAAGTCTAGGGCGAACCTAAGGCTCCCTTTTCAATAGCTACTACACCGAGGCGTAGAAGAGGACAGTACTCCTTTCCCTGGATTGCTCTACTTACCCTTGATCCATACCTAATAATGCTGAGTGTTAAGCAAGGTGGTATCAAGTAACATTTTAGAGACTTTGGTATGACGACGTGGGATTAAACCCAAGTCTTCTGGACCAGTGGCGAACACTTTACCCACAAGGTCAACAGGCCGGGTACCCCTTATTCTTTACGCTATGTGTCGTTCCACAAGGTTGGCTTTGGCATTAAATAAGCCATGAAGGTGATATACCATTAGACAAAAAAGACAAAGAAACTATATATATACAGAGAGAGAGAGAGAGAGAGAGAGAGAGAGAGAGAGAGAGATCTAGGTTAGCATAGCGGAGACACAAAGTCAACAGTGATTGGTAACAGTTTCTCACCTATGTAATCCTCTGACCAGGACTTGACTCTATGCTAGTATTTACCTTCCCCCTCCGCCACATGTAGGACGTGACACAGGGTTACTCTTAAGCAGGGAAAAGCTGGTTTCAGTACAGAGTTTTCTTTCTCCTAGACTAGTTGCCAAAGCAAAGATAAAGCAGCCAGTCTACACCTTAAATTGAGAGATGGATTCTTGTCGTTACCAAGGGCATAAGCGCAAAGTAAAATGCAAACAGCTTAGTACAGGAATTGAACACGGCTGTAGAATTCACCGACTGCACCTCTGCAGATGGGTAAGACCCCCCCCAATGAGTGTTCTGGATATGACACAAAAACAATCTGATGGTGAGGTTCCAGTGATGCTGGGGCTTTGGGGAATGCAGAGCACCCCTTCATTGCCATTGCTCCCAGGTTCACTCTGGCTCAGTGTGGTAGCACCTGATAGGGCCCTATCTATGGGTCAAATAGAACTAAGGGCATAATTATACTAAACTGAACTGTTTGACAAAACTGAATAGCTTGAAATAGAAATGTTTTTGACAATTGAACCGTGCTTACATTTAAACTGCGTGCTTATACTAAAGTGAATTAATTGAAATGGAACTGTTTTTTGACATTGAAACTGTACTCACACTAAACTGAATTGCTTAACATAGAACTTCTTTGACATTTAACTGTGTGTAAACAAATAGCTTGAAATAAAAATGTTTTTCACAATTAAACTGTACTTACATTTAAACTGCGTACTAACCCTAAACTGAACTGTTTGAAATAGAACTATTTTCACAAAAATGGATTTGGTGTTAATAACGGACAAAGTTTGATATGCCATAAAACCCAAACAACCAACCAACAGGTCACCGATTTAATTTACAAGAACGATAACCGTTAAACTAAGCGTGCCTCCAATTTTGTGTATACGTTATTTGAACCTAGGTCTACTTATACACTATCAACGATACTCTTTATATATATATATATATATATATATATATATATATATATATATATATATATATATAGCAACTACTGATAATATCTAAATAGTGCTTGATAACTTATTATTAATTGAATTAAAACGAATAAAAAAACACTTTAACTATTACTGGGTAATGTTTCAAGTTACACGCAAATATCATCACAATTTATATATATATATATATATATATATATATATATATATATATATATATAAAGCTTTATATAGATGTTATTCACCCTTCACACACACACATATATGTATATATATACATATGAGATGCTTTATATAGATTTTTATTCACTCTTCACGCACACACACATTAATATATATATATATATGTGTGTGTGTGTGTGTGTGTGAGATGCTTCATATAGATTTTTATTCACCCATCACACACACACATACACATCTATATATATATATATATATATATATATATATATATATATATATATATATATATAAAGATAGCTTAGTACAACATTAGGGCAGTAGTAGCAAAAAGCTGTTACCTCCGTAATCGGCCTCGACAAGAGCTGATACTCAGAATACGTCTTTTTTGTTTTAAAAAAATCTTCAAGGGTTAGCTTTTCCCAATGAAAACTTTCTTCACCTAACACCATTAAATCCAGGAATTTACGACCATATGTTAAAAACAGGAAGCAGGCAACCAGAAATTAGGCAACCAGTAATTTTATCATATATATATATATATATATATATATATATATATATATAAGTTGACAATTCTAGAATTAAAAAATGAATACTGCAGAGAGGATGTGGAGTGTGTGTGAGAGAGAGAGAGAGCTTTATGAAAAAAGGAACTACCGTATTGCTTCAATTTAAAAAAAAGCCTTTAATCAAATTGTACCGCGAAGGCCAGGGAAGTCATTTTGTATTTTTTCAGCCATTGTAGTTCTGACGTCACAGAAAATATGGCGTTGCTCTTTTTCGTGTTTGCCTTTTTCTAGAAGGAAAACACAATCAATCAAGATTAAAACAGAAGGTTTCACACACGTGGACAGAATATATATATATATATATATATATATATATATATATATATATATATATATATGTGTGTGTGTGTGTGTGTGTGTGTGTCTGTGATCGTTGTATTTCAAAGTGCATTTATCTATATATATATATATATATATATATTAGTATTTTGATAAGTAAACAATGTCTGTAGTTCAAATATAACATCACACACACATACATACACACATACACAAACATGTTTTATATAGGTGCGTGTGTTAGGCTGTATATGCTGAGTATTGGAGTGTAGCAATATATATATATATATATATATATATATATATATGTGTGTGTGTGTGTGTGTTTGTGTGTACATTTACATAGCAGCGTTCCCAGTTTGTTTTCTTCTGATTAGATCGTCTTTGACCAATGATATTCTTTTTGTGTTTGTGTGTCAAGAAGCGTATGTTTTATATAGGTATTCACGCTAAAAACTGTTCTGAAAGTGGGTTACATACTGTTGTGGCCATACATCCAACAGATGGCGATGAACAATATACCTTATAAGGTAAACATTAAAGAATAGGGTAAGTTTGATATCAAAATAATTCAAAGTCAGTTTCCGTATCTTAAGTGATGGTTAATTTAACACACACACACACACACATATATATATATATGTAGGGGTAGGACAAAGTAATAGAAGCACCTAGTATCTTAGCATCGTAAGTTATTGTTGGCAACTTTAGTCAAGGGCGACCCGAGGGCTCCCTTTTCAATAACTACTACACCGAGGTGTAGGGGAGGGCGCTACTCAATTCCCTTGATTACTCCACTTTACCCTTGATCCCTACCTTATTGTGCTGAGTACTAAGAAAGGCGGCATCAAGAACCATTTTTTGAGTCTTTGGTATGACTCAACCTGGGATTGAACCCAGGTCTTCCGGACCATTGGCGAATCATAATTTAACACTTTTATGCAGATTAATTTCTCCTCTCCTTCTCTCTCTTACCACACACACACATATGTATATATATATGATTATATTGTCATCCACAGACAGACCTGTTTCGTTCTATCAGAACTCCTCAGTGTGGCTAGACAGGCTAGATTCCCGAAGCTGAGATCGAAACCTAGCTAACTGAAACGCCAATCCAAGATTCTACCACTCAGCCACGAGGAAACTAGCGCAAACGAAAGAAATTTAAACGCTTATGTATCACATTTGTTTTTGTTTATATATATATCCGCTTAACGGCTACCGAGAGCTCAATTCATTTGAAGAGCCTTGCTTTACGCTAGTGGCAACCATTACTTCCTCGCTCGAGAGTTCAACCCCACAGGGGTCGAGGAGTATATATATATATATATATATATGGGGGCAGGACAAAATAATAGAAACACCTAGAATCTTAGAATCATAATTCTGAAATTCTTAGAAAACCATGAAACGTTTGTTATTTTTATGTTGTTTGATTCATTATTATTTTTTCTCGTCTTATTTTACTAAAATTGTTGTTTTTTGCAGATATCATAAGAAGAAATGAATTAAAATTCATTAAATAGCAGACCTATCAGACTTTAAAAGAGGTCAAATTGTTGGTGCCCGTATGGCAGACACAGATGCAACAAAAACCGCTGAATTATTTTGGTGGAACAAGGTGTTCTGTCTCGAAAGTAATGACAGCATTTGAGAGAGAAGGAAAAACCTACTCCCTGAAGTAAAACTCTGGAAGAAGCCGAAAGCTGTCTGCTTGGGACCATCGGACTCTTACGAAGGAAGGATCAGAAGAATACAGCTCCAAAAATTACAGCAGAGCTTAACGACCATCTCGAGAAGCCAGTTTCCTCAAAATCTGTTAGAAGAGAACTGCACAAACCTGAATTTCACAAGAGAGCTTCAATCAGAAAATCATATTAAAATAAATTTGTTTGAAATTTCCAGGTGTTTCCATTTTTTTTTTGTTCGAACCCTGTATATTAAAAAATCACACAAGACTTTCTAGACAGTCTTTGTATATATATATATATATATATATATATATATAAAGACTGTCGAGAAAGTCTTGAGTGATTTTTTTAATATACAGGGTTTGAACAAAAAATAATGGTGTCCGTGGTGTAATGGTTATCGTCGTAGGAAATGGACACAACGACACGAGTTCAAATCCTGGACGAGACTGATTGCATTTAACATAGCACTAATACCCTTGGGAAAGGTATGAATCCAATTATTCTCCCTCCAGCTATGGGTAAATAGTAGGGCAGACTGGTTTCTTCAGCCTTGGTTAGGCAACTAGTCTAGGAGAAGGAAAACTCTGTATTCAAACCTGTTAAACTTCGCTTAAAAATTGACCTTATATCCTGCCCGAGCGGTGGGGTTGGGTAAATATGAATACACAATAGATAGACAGATAGATAGATGACATGCTCGTGTATAAGTAATATAATAAGTGTATAAGTCGATCGCACCTTTGATTTTTCATTAACTTACAACACATATATGTCGTTCCCACTTTCTTCACTATAAGTTACCAACAAATTCCACTTAAAATAACACACTTAACAGCATAAACTAAAGTGTCATTAAAAAAATTCGCCCACGTCCAAGAAACTAAAAACTTGAGTTCAAAAGACAAAACTATTTCACAACTTGACAATAAAACGTAGCACTTCTATATAAAACTGTGTCTATTTCCATTTAAGAAGAAGGGGGTTCTTGTGGAGTAACAGTTATCGTCGTATATAGTAGACACGGTGACCCGAGTTCAAATCTTGGATGAGGCATTTCACAAAGGGCTAACAGCATTTAGAAAGGTAGGCATCCAACTATCCCTCCCATTATGGGTAAATAGTGGAGCAGACTGGGTTCTTTAACCTTGCTCTGGCCTCCGGTCTCGGAGAAGGAATTCAAACCAGGTGTACTCTAGTTAAAAATTGACCTTGTGTCGCATTGTGTAGGTGCTGGGTAAATACAAACATTACCAGCAAGATTTTTATCATATGTGTGTGTGTGTGTGTGCAGCAGTCTTTCATTTAAGCATATTTGATTAAATAATAAAGACACATTTTGTCTATATAATTTTATAAAGATCCTTTCAAGTTTCTTCATAAGTGTCTTGGTATAAGGTTTCGTGTTTTTTTATTTTATTTATTAGTTTATTTATTTATTTATTTATTTTTTAAAAATTCCATATTTCTTGATAATATTCTATTTTGGTTGATAGCGTTCTGTTTTTTAAATTCATCAGCATCTCAGTTTTATCCAGCTCTACGTTTACGTAATTTTATGTTATAAAAAACCTAAAAACTTTCAAAACTCTTAAAAAAACCACTCTTTACACATGCAAGCAACCCCTGATGATATCCTATGAAAGATCCGAAAGCGCTCGAGACAATTTTGGTAAATTCATTCATCAATTCCAACCTGAAACCAAGACACTTATCAGGAAACTTGAAAGGATCTTAATCAAATAATATAGACAAAACGTGTCTTTATTATTCAATCATATATATATATATATATATATATATATATATATACTTTCAAGAAAAAAACAAAATTTAGTCACATTAGTATTATAAATTTATTTCTATCCTACTAAGAGCATTGAAATTTTTTTTGGGAGTTGTTGATTCATCTCAATGCTTTTAACAGGATGGAAATAAATCTATAATCCAAATGTGACCAAATTTTGTTCTTTTCTTTAAATGATATTTGCTCTGTGATATTATTTACATTGAGCTCTTTACCAGGAATATTTAAATATTCGAATTTTGAATAATTTAATTGTTCTGACGGAATTGTTCCCAATTTCGGATTTACTGGATTGAAGAATACCTATATATATATATATATATATATGCTCCCCACTGTGGGTTGAGCACTCGAGTGAGCAATTGCCAGCTGCCACATACGCGTAAATGCAAAGCTGTTCTCATGAATTGAGCACTTCGATAGCCGATAGCATATATGTAAAGAATATATTCGTAAAAGATTCCTTCGCTTACGCTGAGAATAATGATATTCTGGGGTAAGATATCCGACTGACTTTACGTCAGTCGGGTTTCGATTCCAGCTTGAAGCATCTCGCGTGTCTAACCACACTAAAGAGCTGTGATACAACGAAACAGTCTGTCAGTGGATGACAATATATATATATATACTCCCCGGTTGCCGATAGCGTATATCGTTAATATAAATACGTTAAAAAATCCTTTGCTTACTCTGAGAATGATGATCGCTCTAGGGTAAGATATTCTGCAGTCGTTTCGATCCCAGCTTAAAGAATCTCGCATGTCTAGCCACACTGAAGAGTTGTTATACAACGAAACAGTCTGCTCGTGGATGACAATATATATATAAGTACGACCGATGCAGAATACGCAGATGATCTAGCACTTCTCGAGAACATTCTTGCCGAAGCCAAAAGTCTACTGCACAGCCTGGAATAGTATTGTGATAACCTTACCCATCTCACTATAATGGACTCTTCTCACCGTTATTAGTACAGAGATTTCCCAACCAAAAGAGCAGATCAATCTCGGTCTGACACCTCTCCAGTTGCCGGGTAGCACTTCGGCCGGCCGTGTTATCTGCGGCACGGATCTGGCCGAGTGTGTCTCGGTACCTGGAGATTTCCTTCGGCCTCTCGAGGCCTTCCCCCCAGGCTTTTACCTCCTTCGGGAGGGTTGGGTTAATCGCCCGGCGCCTGAGGCGCCCCTAATCAGGGGAATGCCGACGGGGCCGTAGGCATTTTTGGGAAATGCCGGGCGCGTGTGGGCTACGGCCCTGCGCCCGGACCCACCATAAAAAATGCCTTGTGCCACACTTGCCCGTTGGGTGGGGCGAGTAACAAATACCGCAGATCAAGATCAGTGTTATCCGAACAGTACGAGACTTCTTACCTTTTCTATGTAACTCTATCTTTCTTGTGTAATATAATCTGTTATCTAATATCCGTGTTTGCGTTTTCATTAGTGACCCTTTCCGGCTTTGTGTTTTCATTAGTGACACTTTCCGGGGCCACAACAAACAAGCAGAAATAAGCATTGGTATCTACGTGAATTTAGGTAAAACAGAATTTACGCAACCAAGTTGGCTGGAGCTGTTGAATACACCAACAGCATCTCTGCAGAGGGGTAAAACCCCCACAATAATCACTAGGTCTGGTCTTCTAGTCGGGATTAGATGATCAGTTTGTATCTCAAAATCCCACTGAATCTAGTGCGTCTTATTCTCCAAGATGATTTCTGGTTTGTGCATATACCGTTTGATAATATAATCAACTTTCAATTTCTTGAACAATTTCCAGTTAGTCACCTTTCCCACCCAGTCGTGTCTCATCTTATACTCTTTCTGCGCAAATTTACTGCATTCGCTTATTATGAAATTAATCATTTCGTCTTTATAACCACAAAACCTACAAAACCTGGATATGACACTAAACCACCTTATAGTGAAGCTCCAGTAAAACTTCATAGCCATCACTGCCAGGTCGGCTCTGACTCAGAATAGTAAAACAGAACTGTTTGGCCATTCAACTCAAACAAAGAACTGATGTTTAATTATTAATAATCTATAAGTGATTTCAAGTCCTCATTATTGCGTCAATCTCAAATTAACGAAACCAATACCCATGTAGATGTCAACGTTCCTTTTTTTCCGTAATTAAAAAAATCGCTTTACCTAACTCGACTATTACACAAATATATACGGCATATACTTAAAGAGACGCGGTTCGTTTATTTCTCCTAAGACATTTTGTCAGACACACCCACTGAGTCACACATGTGACCCCACAAATAACTTTGATTAGGGTGGTGTAATTGACAGAAATAGACGGATAAATAAATATATAAATAATAATAATAATAATAATCTCGCTTCATCATCATCATCATCATCATCATCAAGAGCCGGCAGCACAGATTCCTTTTATTCTCTCTTTCACTCTCACCATTCATCCCTATCGTTCTGGGTAAACCTCGACTGTAGGCACGGAACAGATGAAAGTTTTTGCTAGTCGACCAAAACTGGTGTGTCCACGTGTTGGAGTCCATGGGAGAACGTCTCTTGATTTCGTCTTTGCTTCTCCAGAAACCGTCCCTAGCGTCCATAGTTCTTGGTGAGTCTCCTAGACAGTATCCCGTGTCCTCACACAAGTGATATATGTAAGGTTTTGTAGGTCGACCAACACAAGTGTGTCCATGTGTAGGAGTTCATTAATATTATTTCCTAATTTCACGAATGATTTAAAATGGGATCCTAGAAAGGATTCAGTTCTGACACACAAATAAGCAATTAAAAAAAAAAAGAAATTACTAAAATCATTTATGTGCAATGTACACCATGAAATAAATAAAAGTAAGTAAAATTGGCGACTGTAGAAGGGCTTTTCTTGGAAAGATTAATTTTATTTTTAGATTGGATGAACCACCCTGATAAACGTCGTTAATGATTTCATCCTTGATCCACCAGCATTACCCATCTTTTTTATCGTCTTATTTGGATGGTTTGTGAGATGAAAAGCCGTGCAGCAGCAGCTTTGTGGGGTGCTACTTTCAGGATTTGTTCAAAACATTACACGACATCTTGGTGTAGTTCCTATCTAACTTTTTCTCCAATCGCTTTGTCAGAGTCAAAGTGATGAAACGATACAGTCACCCTCCTGGGAAAATAAAAATACTTGTCCAAATGTGATATCTATTTATTATCAAAATATAGCGTTTAAAATAACTTTTTTTTTTGCTATAACTCTTATATTGCAACCTAATGATCGACGATTCCATTTTGCTGTTTTCGTCTTATAACTCAAGTAAGGTTGGAGTTAAGGCTATTATATTATCTCTAAAAGAATATTTTGTTTAATAAGTTTTTCTCAAAAATTCTGAAACTTTTTCGAAGGGATTAAATTTACAACGTAAGCATTTAACTGGTACAAAGGCGGAGTGTGTTACGAATTGGTGTTAACGAGTTGCTGTAACAAAATTTAGTTTAATATTGTGGCAGAATAATATTTCAGGTAACTTTAATAAAAGGTTTAAGCAGATATGAATTATAGATAAACTATACGAACCAAAAATAAATAACAGGAGGTTGAGTCTAACAGATGTATTTTTATGTATTTATATTCTTTTGGTAATGATTTACAAATATTTCAAGTGTGTTGGCTTAGTGGGTAGAGTATTTGCCAATGGGTCGAGTCATATCAAAGATTTAAAAAATGGTACTTGATACACAGGTACGTATCAAGGGTAAGGTGGATCAATCCAGGGGCAGGAGTAGCGCTTTCTCCTACAACTCGGTGTAGTAGCTATTGCAAAGGGAGCCTTTGGGTCGCCCTCGACTACAAACGCCAACTTTATTTTCTTTTATTAAATTTATAAGAGCACATTGTACATAAATGATATTAGTAATTCCTTTTTTTTAATTTGCTTATTTGTGAGTCAGAACTAAATCTTTTTTAGGATCCCATTTTAAATCATTCGTGAAATTCGGAACTGATATTTTAGCTCAGCAGTCGGAGTAGCAGTAAAATATATTAGATTTTTTTAAAATTCTGAACTTACACTGTCTAGGCTGGGGATAGCTGGTCCCAGACCCACCAGATTTTGTTGGCAAAATAGAGAAAGGCTTTTTTTGGAAAAATTAATTATATTTTTACATGGGACCAACCACCCTGATTCAGAGACCGTTACATGTGTAACCCGTCCGTCACTGAGAGGATGTGACACAAGGTCAATTTTTAATGGGTTTAAATTTCTGAGAAGAAACTTAGTAATTGTTATCATTTTGAATTTTCGGACTATCGATCTCATTTTTATGGTTATACTCACAACGTTTCTACCGATATGTCCATCGGCCATCTTCAGGTATTTCATATCGAACATGGGAGCCCACACAAGATCTCGAACTGAACCTTTATTTGCACGGATATCCCTGACCCTCTCTCGCCACTTCTCCCTATCGTTCATCGCCTCTGGCAGGTCTTCAGGGCTACATCCCGTATCCTCACATAGCTGCTGTATGTATGTTCGAGCTGGTCGTCCAGCTTTTGCTCGGCCATATGTGGGAGTTCATAGGAGCACATCACTTATGAGCTCGTCCCTGCCTCTCCAGCAGTATCCTGCGTGTCTGGTTCGTCTATCTTGGATAGTTTTTTGGCCGTATAATTGAGGGGTGTTGCCGCCAGGACTTGTTCAATATTGCTCGCAACATTCTTGTGTAATTGCCGTCTAGCTTCTTCTCGAGCCGTTTTGTTTGCGTCCAAGTGGTGCATCCACACAGCAGTATCGACACGACCGCTGCCTAGAAGAAACTTCGTTTCATTTTATCGGTTAGGCTTGATTTCCATATGATCGATAGCTTATCGATAGCTGTCCATCCCTTCGTTAGCCGCGTATCGATGTCTTTTTCGGTTGATGAGACACTGCTACCAAATATTGTGTATATAACATCGAAATGATCTAAGCTTCAAATAGTGACGTGGTGGTTAAATTCAGACTCCAGATTTGAATTCTGGGGATCGAATTCAATATAGAAATCAATTCTTTTAGTAATAGACGAAAAAGTTTTTTTCACTGACGGTATCGTCTATAAACATACGAGGATCATTAAATAAGTTTCCACACTTTTTTCGTATGGGCACTTTTATTGATAGTAAACACATGAAACTCTAGTCCCCTTCGAAGTAATCTACTCCGGCTGCAATACACTTGTACCGTTTCAACACTTCTGGAAGGCCCCATAGAAGTCCTCTTGTGTGAGCGTGTCAATCACCTTCGTCACAGTCTCTTTTATCTCCTCAATTGTCTCATAACGACAGCCTCTGAGCTTAGGGAATAACCAAAAGTCACAGAGAACAAAGTCTGGACAATAGGGAGGGTGGGGAACTGTCTTGATACCCATCTTGGTCAAATAGTCTGTGACAAGGATGGATTGTGGACTGGTGCATTGTCCTGTTGGAAATGCCACTGATCCGATTTGAAGAGTGCTGGCCTCTTCCCTAGGAATCTCTTCCTGAACTCCCTTAAAACCTCAACATAGTAGCTCTAACCCTAAGCCTTTGGCCAATCAACTCTGGTGTATTGACTTCCTTACTCCTCCCACACCTCTTATCATCCCTCACAGATTCCCTGTCTTCCTTGAATCTCTTATGCCACTCAAAAACTCATGCTCGATTCATGCAAGATGGTCGAAAAGCAGTCTGAAGCATTCCATATGTTTCTGTGGCATTTTTTCCAAGTTTAAAACACAATTTTATTGCATATCGTTCTTCTAAAGTGTCCTCACGTCCAGATTGCATTTTTGAAATCCACCAGCTGTGACAATCAGGTTTTAGTAGGGTGTATTCCAATTGCTGCTGTAGCTGTTCATTTGAGGCTGAAATCTTAAAACTAGTCAGTCATCTCATAAGATGTATAGCAATGACATAGTGAATTGTCAAGAGTCTACGACAATTTTAGATGCCTTTACGAAAAAGTCTGGTAATTTATTGAAGGCACTACGTATATACCTCCAACAATTAAAAAAAAGTTCTTTTTCTTCTCGATTAAAAATACCAGGATTTTATTACTTCTCGTGCGACTTTATTGAAATAAAGCAGTGGATATTAGTTATTATGAGTCGACCATGAGTGTGAAGAACTCAAAGCTTTAAGGGTAAAGATATTTGGGGGACTTACTACCAGTTAATTCAACCATAGGCAATATTACTTTTAATATTATCGTTTCACACCATTTTGATCACCATGTTGACTTTAAATATCATGAAACATTATCGGAACGATCAAGTACATCAAAGAGGATATTAAATAGTGATTATCATCAAGGGTATCTTAAAGAGAAAATTATCTGGGATGACGTTTTAAAAATTTAAAGAAAAAATAAATGAAATTAAATAAAGATTTAGAGGGTTTAAGGCGATATTTTTATATGAAGTTTTTTCAATTTAATTTTCTTCTTCTTCTTCTTCTTCTTCTTCTTCTTCTTCTTCTTATTATTATTATTATTATTATTATTATTATTATTATTAGAAGAAGAAGAAGAAGAAGAAGAAGAAGAAGAAGAAGAAGAAGAAGAAGAAGAAGAAGAAGAAAAAAGTAGACGATGACGATGACGACGACAAAGAAGAAGAAGAAGAAACGCCTTCATTCAATATGAAAATGAAATATAAAATCTAAACACTTTGGTGAGAGCGTAACCTTACCTTAAAAGGCACTCTTCCGTCCAACTCCCCAAAATACAAAGTAACAAAAATTCAAGAACTCTCAAGAAACATTTCAATAAAAGAACTCCCCCCCCACACACAAGCCCCGCCCCCCACTCTAAAAATACGAATTGAAGAAAAATAATGATAATTATAAAAACAAAACAAAATAAAATAGGCTAAACAAGCAAAAAATATTATAAAACGCTGTGAATAATTTAAAACTAATTGACTAATTCATTATATTTCATCTGAACGATCTGAGAAGAAAAAGAAACTTTCCCATCAAAACTATCACACACTATCCAGGAGGGGGGCGCAGTGACAATTAAAAAATAATTTTCTACTCTTTTTATTGTGCATATCATCATCATCATCATCATCATGTCATGCCGCTAGCACAGATATCCCTGACCCTCTCTCGCCACTTCTCCTTCTCTTTCATCGCCTCTGGCAGGTCTTCAGGACTACATCCCGTATCCTCACATAGCTGCTGAATGTATGTTCGTGCTGGTCGTCCTGCTTTTTCCCGGCCATATGTGGGGGTCCATAGGAGTACATCACTTATGAGCTCGTCCCTGTTTCTCCAGCAGCATGTCTGGTTCGTCTCACCTGGATAGTTTTCGTGATGGGAGGCAGGTGGCCGTATAGTTGGCGTCTTGTGAGGTGTTGCTGCCAGGACTTGTTCAATATTGCTTGTGGCATTCTTGTGTAATTGCCGTCTAGCTTCTTCTCCATCCGTTTTGTTAGCGTCCATGTAGTGCATCCATACAGCAATATCGATACGACAGCTGCCTGGAAGAAACTGCGTTTCATTTTATCGGTTAGGTCTGATTTCCATACGATCGATAGCCTATCGATAGCTGTCCATGCCTTCGTTAGCTGCGTGTCGATGTCCTTTTCGGTTGATGAGACGCTGCTTCCTAGGTAGGTGAATTGTATATATAAGTAAGTAAGTTAGCGACCATAGTCGAGGTTGACCCGAAGGCTCCCTTTTCGATAGCTACTACACCAAGGTGTAGGGGAGGGCGCTACTCCATTCCCAGGATTGCTCCACTTTACCCTTGAACCGTACCTTATAATGCTGAGTGTTAAGCAAGGAGGCATCAAGTACCATTTTTTGAGTCTTTGGTATGACGCGACCTGGGATTGAACCCAGGTCTCCCGGGCCATTGGCGAACTAAATAATTTTAATTAATGGAAAGAAAGAAAGAAAGAAAGAAAGAAAGAAAGAAAGAAAGAGATGAAGAAGAACAATAAAAGAAAAAGAGCATAGAGAAAAAAAAAGAAAAAAAGGAAAGGTCGAGAAACAAAGAAAAAAATAAAAAAGAAGAAAACAGCGCAAAGAAAGAAAGAAAGAAAGAAAGAAAGAAAGAAAGAAAGAATTGCAGTGATCATTTGGTTTGGTTTCTTTCCTTAATGGCACATAAACCTTCTTTGGTTATTTAATGCCAAGTAGATCTTTCTAGAATAACGTTGTGACTCTATTTAATCCATATATGCGGATGGGGATAAAAGGGTATTAATCCAAAAGAGAACGTAATACCGCGAGTGGAGTTCGATCTTGTTTACTACGATGTCGCAGTCCAGCATGTTAGCGACTACACAGCGGGTTTTGCTTCCTCCCCAAAAGAGAACAACAACACCAACAAAAAGAGAGGAAAAAATCACAGAAATGAAAAGAAAGAAAGAAAGAAAGAAAGAAAGAAAGAAATGAA
>OY757923.1:91345265-91402765 GCA_963585895.1 Sepioteuthis lessoniana | reverse complement strand
TGTTTACATACTGTTAAATGTCAAAACAGTTCTATGTTAAACAATTCAGTTTAGTGTAAATACAGTTTGAATATCAAAAACATTTCTATTTCAAATAATTCAGTTTAGGATAAATACGCAGTTTAAATATAAGTACGGCTTAATTGTCAAAAACATTTCTATTTCAAGCTATTCAGTTTAGTCAAACAATTCAGTTTAGCATAAGTATGCTGTTAGTTCTATTTAACCCGTAGATAGAGCCCTATCAGGTGCTACTATTCCGGGGCTAGAGTGGACCTAGTAGCAATGGCAATGAAGGGGTGCTCCGCATTCCCCAAAGCCCCAGCATTACTGGGACCTCACCATCAGATTGTTTAGTGTCATATCTAGGACACTCATTGAGGAGTCTTAACCCTCTTCAGAGGTGCTGTCGGTGTATTCTACAGCCCTAGCCGACAGGGCAAAAAGTCGATTGAACTGCTAAGATTTCCCTAGTATTGTAACAAAATTACTCGGGAACAAATCTAATATCGAAAGACAGATAGAATGAAACAAGAAAGAATAGTATGTTTTTTTTGTTGTTTTTTATTTATTTTATTGTTATTGAAAAATAAATAAATAAACAATAAATAAATAAATTTAAAAAAAACAAAAAAAAAGGGGAAAAGAGCTTAAATATGTCTAACGATCTTACCATATTCATTAAATGCCATGTAGAACGTTTCGCCTGATTTTTTTTACCCAGACTAAATTAGAAATAAAATATCAATTGCGTTTTCCTTCAAAGGTTTCCGACCTCTTATTAAAAATTTAATCAAAAAGATTTTCTCTTTGAAGCGTAGAGATAAGGCGAAGAAGTTTCTTTCTTTCTCGTTCTCTTTCTCTCTCTCTTTCTCTCTCTCTCTCTCTTTCTTTCTTTCTTTGCATTTTTCTTCCTTTTCTGTCCCTTAGCATCCTTTCATTCTTCCTTTCACTTTTTCTTCCTTCATTGATTCCTACTTTCTTTTCTTCCATTTGTCTTTTCTTCAGCGCATATCCTTTCTTCCTTGATTTGTTCCTTCGTTTCTCATGATCTTTCTCCTTTGCATCCTTCTTTCTTTCTTTCTTTCTTTCTTTCTTTCTTTCTTTCAAACCTCTTTCTTTCTTTCTTTCTACTTGCTTTTATTTTTCTTCTTAATTTCCTTTATCTTCCTTTCTTTCTTTCTTTCTTTCTTTTTACTTGCTTCCATTTTTCTTTCTTTCTTTCTTTCTTTCTTTCTTTCCTTCATTTTTCTGCTTAATTTCTTTTATCTTTCTTTCTTTCTTTCTTTGTACTTGGTTCCATTTTTCTTCTTAATTTCTTACATCTTTCTTTCTTTCTTTCTTTCTTTCTTTCTTTCTTTCTTTCTTTCTTTCTTTCAAACCTCTTTCTCTCTTTCTTCCTTTCTACTTGCTTTCATTTTTCTTCTTAATTCCTTTCATCTTTCTTTTTCTTTTTTCTTTCTTTCCTTCTTTCTTAATTTCTTTCATCTTTCTTTCTTTCTTTTTACTTGCTTCCATTTTTCTTTCTTTATTTCTTTCTTTCTTTCATCTTTCTTTCTTTCTTTCTTTCTTTTTACTTGCTTCCATTTTTCTTTCTTTCTTTCTTTCTTTCTTTCTTTCTTTCTTCTATACGCATCCTTCTTTCTTTTTTATTCCTTCATCACATTTATTTTTCTTCATTCTTCTTTCATTTTTCTGCATTTATTCCTTTTATCTTCATTTCTTTTTTTCTTGTTTCCTTTTGAGCCTCTTCCCCCTAATTTCTTCTTTCTTCTGTACTCACTTTATTTTTTCTTTCTTCCTTAATTTCTTCCCGCTACTTTTTCCTTCCTTAATTCTTTCTGTCTCCTTTTTTTTTCTATCTGGACTTTCGTTGTTTTTTTCATTCCATTTCGTCTTCCTTTCTTCTTTTCTTTCTTCTTTCCTTCATTTTCCTTCTATTTTCTTCTTTATTTTGTTCATTTCATCCTTCCTTTTTTCTTCATTCTGTATTTTCTATTTTTTTATTCGTTCTGCACTTCCTTCCGTCTTTACTTTCTTTCTTTCTTTGTCAGTTTTCCTTCTGTCTTTCATAACTGTTTCCTTTCATTCTTTCTTTCCTTCTTTCTTTCTTTCTTTTTTTCATTGTCAGTTTTCCCTCTGTCTTTCATCACTTTTTCCTTCCATTCTTTCTTTCCTTCTTTCTTTCTTTCTTTCTTTGTCAGTTTTCCTTCTGTCTTTCATCACTTTTCCTTTCTTTCTTTCTTTCTTTCTTTCTTTCTTTCTTTCTTTGTCAGTTTTCCTTCTGTCTTTTATCACTTTTCCTTTCTTTCTTTCTTTCTTTCTTTCTTTCTTTCTTTCTTTGTCAGCTTTCCTTCTGTCTTTTATCACTTTTCCTTTCTTTCTTTCTTTCTTTCTTTCTTTCTTTCTTTCTTTGTCAGTTTTCCTTCTGTCTATCATCACTTTTTCCTTCCATTCTTTCTTTCTTTCTTTTTAATTTTTTTTCTTTGTCAGTTTTCCCTCTGTCTTTCATCACTTTTTCCTTCTGTTCTTTCTTTCCTTCCTTCTTTCTTTCTTTCTTTGTCAGTTTTCCTTCTGTCTTTCATCACTTTTCCTTTCTTTCTTTCTTTCTTTCTTTCTTTCTTTCTTTCTTTGTCAGTTTTCCTTCTGTCTTTTATCACTTTTCCTTTCTTTCTTTCTATCTTTCTTTCTTTCTTTCTTTGTCAGTTTTCCTTCTGTCTTTTATCACTTTTCCTTTCTTTCTTTCTTTCTTTCTTTCTTTCTTTCTTTCTTTCTTTGTCAGTTTTCCTTCTGTCTTTCATCACTTTTTCCTTCTGTTCTTTCTTTCTTTCTTTCTTTCTTTCTTTCTTTCTTTCTCCTCTCCTTCATTCTTTTTTTATTTCATTTATTTCTTTCCTTTCTTCTTTCCATTGATAAAAATTCAATACTTTATGCTTATCAACACTTCCTTCCATCACCCCCCCCCCCTCATCCGCTGTTTATTGTCTTTCTATTTCCTTAGTAACCTCTGATAAGCACATTTCGATTAAAGTCTTACCAACCATAGCTCATATCAAGAAGCAAAACAAACAACATTCAATTGATAAACAAACACAGACACATAAAACGCTAAGTCATATTTTCTTACCTAAAAAGAAAAAAAAAAAAAAAAAAAAACTAGTATAAACCTTTAACATGGTTCAAATATCAAAACGCTTATCTAAATATTTGGTTAAAATTAATCCGCTCAATGAAACTAATAGAAACATTATCCAAACATCTTCTCAATACCATAACGAATCAAAAGAAAAAAAAATCTTGAAATGTTAAACTTTTCCCCCTTTTTTTTTTGACACTCTGGCAAATTTTAATTTAGAACTTAAAATTTATACCCTTACTGTTGTTTTTGCTAACGTTACGATGCATTTCGCGGCCATTCAACCAGGCATGTCAAAAGAAAGGTTTGGTGGTTGTGTAAGGCGGACATATTCGATGGCATATATGCACCCCTCACTTCAAAAAACCTCCGTGTCCTTTATACAAAATCGAAGTATCTTAATAATTAGCTTAGCCAGATGTTGTACACTACGTCCATGAACAACGAGGCGCCTCCGGTGGTGTAATGGTTAGCAAGCTCGACTAGCAAACCTACACGAGTGAGTTCGAGTCTCATTGGGTGCCCCTTTCATATGACCCTGTGCCACATCTAAGCAAAAAGCTTAGTAAATTTACGTCCATGAACAACGAATATTTGAAATAAAATCTAACTTTATTTACCGGACCACTGGCCCAATGAGTAGAATGTCCACCAATGGTCCGTGAGACTGAGGTTCAATCCCAGGTCGTGTCATACCAAAGACTCCAAAAATGGTACTTGATGCCGCCTTGCTTAACACTCAGCATCATAAGGGTAAATTGGAGCAATCCAGCGAAGGAGTATCGTCCTCAGGTAGTAGCTATTGAAAAGGGAGCCTTCGGGTTACCCTCGACTAAGGTCGCCAACAAATTATATTCATCATCAAGTTGTTCTGATAGCACGGAATCTTCTTATTCTCTTTCGCCACTCGTCCCTATAGTCCATCACTTTTAGTAGGTGGTCTAGACAGCATCTAGTGTCCACACAGTGCTGATGTATGTAAGTCCTTGCTAGTCTACCAACATACGTGGGAGTCCAAAAGAGAACATCGATAATAAGTTCGACTTCTCCGGCACTGTCTCGCATGTCTTATTCGTTTGAATTGGATTGTTTGTAAGATGGGAGGTAAGTGGCTCTACAGCTACTGTTTTGTGTAGTAATGCTTCTAGGATTTATTTCAAACAGCACAGAGCATTCTTTTGTAATTTTTATCTTGCTTTTTCTCCATGCGTTTTGTTAGCGTCTAGGTCGTGCATCCAAACAGTAGTACTGACACAGAACTTTATGTTGAAGTTTCTCATTATTTTGGTAACGGCATGTACTATTTGCAGCACTTTTGATGAGATTGTGAAGGCGGAGAACCACACTGGACTGTGAGTGGCCAAGCTCGCCTGATACTCTCCGATTTCTACTCGGCAAGTTTGCGTCCATGGCTTTGAGGAAAATCTTGGAATCCACTGTTTTAGGCCTATCCGACCTTGCCTGATCATTGAGGTACTTACAATTCGGGACGTAACCATCTAGTCACTGAGTAATATAATGGCCGAGTGATTTCGTTTTATATATCTAGCCTGTGGGTTTAGTTAGGCTGAGAACCTTTCGGCTCAGTGCATGGGTTAGTTAGGTGCAAACTTGAGGGCAGGTGTTGACGCGCGTGCGGGGAGGACGTGTCGTTCACAGAAGTCAAAATAAAAATACCAGATAGAAGTAAGACCAGGGGATGTGAATGACGTCATGCACCGGAAGCGTGCGCGGAGGATTTTGGGAGATTTGAAAAAGTCAGTTTAGTTGAGTCTTGCCGTTCGAAGAAGAAGGGTGACTTTCGCTTGCTCGCCGAGGCTTTGTGGCGGGTGCCACACGTGTTGGGATGGGGGTGGGGTCGGGGTTAGATGGAAAAGCCAGCATAGAAAGATTGTGCCTCTCTCCTTATGTCGAAAAACCTTTTAACTCAAAGGTAATAAAAAAGTTTCGTACCTGAACTAAGAAGTCGTAAGTGTTTTTCGTGTTTCGGGATTCCTATGTTTTATGTATATATGTTATGAACATTCTATGTACGCTTCACACATATCTGTATCATGGGGATGATACAACTGTACTGTAATCATTTGTATCTTTATATTTCGCACAAAAATGTTTCTTCAGCCTCATTATGGTCCACTTCAAATTCATAAAGAATGAATTTCCAAATTAGACTACGTTGCATGTTCTTTTGAGCTGTTTTCAAATAACACACGGAAGGAAGTAATGCACAACGTTTCAACTTCACGACGACCATGATACTACCAACCACAGTGTGTGCCTATCAGGGCTTGAACTGCTTCAGTCAATTGATAAAGACCCCACAAACTAACTCTACCAAAATAATCCAAAACTTTGGACTCACCCTCGTATTATATATACGTGGTGAATTCAATAAGTTTCGGGACTTTTTTTTGTACAGGCATTTAAAATTGTCGTAGACTCTTGACAATTCACTATGTTATTGCTATACATCTTATGAGATGACTGACCAATTTTTATGATTTCAGGTTCAAAGGAACAGCTACAGCAGAAATTGGAATACACCCTACTAAAGCCTGATTGTCACAGCTGGTGAATTTCAAAAATGCAATCTGACACTTTTGAAGAACGATATGCAATAAAATTGTGTTTTAAACTTGGACAAAATGCCAGAGAAACGTATGGAATGCTTGAGACTGCTTTTCGAGCATCTTGCATGAATCGAGCATCAGTATTTGAGTGGCATAAGAGAGTCAAGGAAAGCAGGGAGTCTGGGAAGGATGATGAGAGGAGTAAGGAAGTCAATACACCAGAAGTGATTGGCCAAAGGCTTAGGCTTAGGGTTAGAGTTACAATGTTGAGGTTTTAAGGGAGTTCAGGAAGAGATTCCGTCGGAGGAGGCCAGCACTCTTGAAATTGGGTCAGTGGTATTTCCACCAGGACAATGCACCAGTCCACAATTCCATCCTTGTCACAGACTATTTGACCAAGATGGGCATCAAGACAGTCACTCAGCCTCTCTATTGTCGAGACCTTGCTCCCTGTGACTTGGTTATTACCTAAGCTCAGAGGCTGTCGTTATGAGACAACTGAGGAGATGAAAGAGGCTGTGACGAAGGTCATTGACACCTTCACAGAAGAAGACTTTTATGGGGCCTTCCAGAAGATGTTGGAACGGTACAACAAGTGCATTGCAGTCGGAGATTACTTCGAAGGGGACTAGAGTTTCATGTGTGTACTATCAATAAAAGTGCCCATACGAAATAAGTCTGGAAACTTATTTAATGATCCTAGTTTATATATGTCTGTGTCTGTGTGTCTGTGTCTGTGTGTGTGACAGGGAAATGAAATGAATCAGACAGAATATATGTGGAAAAAGGAAAACGGACAAAAGATATATATTTGGTGTAGTTGATGACATATTTTTTATTATTCATTGATTTATTTTATGCTTGCCAACGCATTTCGACTTCAAAACTTTCCTGTATACAAAAGCATTCTATCAAAAAATTATTTTGAGTATGAAAACAAAATAATCACCACAGAAAAATGGATTCTTTTACGGTTCGAGAACAAACAGTTTACAAATCTAAATGTTAAGAAAAAGGGTGGTGTTATAAATAGATGTTAAAATCTTTTAGCATTATATATATATATATATATATATATATAATTATGAACACTGTGTGTCTGTAAGTAGATGTTTTATGTGGAGTGCATACTCATCAGATTGTAATGTAAGAAAAATAACGGATCAAATGTATATAGAGAGTAAAGTATAATCACGTGGTAAGATTTAAGTACACGTGGCATCCACATGAATCTATCTATCTATCTATCTATCTATCTATCTATCTAATTCTGTTCAATATCTTTCCCTTTCTCCATCTTATTCAATATCTATCTATCTATCTATCCAGTTCTCTTCAATATCTATCTATCTATCTATCTATCTATCTATCTATCTATCTATTTAATTCTGTTCGCTATCTTTCTCTTTCTCTATCTTATTCAGCTCGATATCTATCTATCTATCTATCTATCTATCCAGTTCTCTTCAATATCTATCTATCTATCTATCTATCTATCTATCTATCTATCTATCTATCTATCTATCTAATTCTTTTCAATATCTATCTATCTATCTATCTATCTATCTATCTATCTATCTATCTATCTATCTATCTATCCAGTTCTCTTCAATATCTATCTATCTATCTATCTATCTATCTAATTCTTTTCAATATCTATCTATCTATCTATCTATCTATCTATCTATCTATCTATCCAGTTCTCTTCAATATCTATCTATCTATCTATCTATCTATCTATCTATCTATCTAATTCTTTTCAATATCTATCTATCTATCTATCTATCTATCTATTTAATTCTTTTCAATATCTATCTATCTATCTATCTATCCAGTTCTCTTCAATATCTATCTATCTATCTATCTATCTATCTATCTATCTATCTATCTATCTATCTATTTAATTCTGTTCGCTATCTTTCTCTTTCTCTATCTTATTCAGCTCGATATCTATCTATCTATCTATCTATCTATCATAAAAGCTTACTAACGAGGTAACAATACCAGCAGATTGTATCTGGAAGAAGAATTTGCATACAAGTACATACTGAAAACAAATTATTGAACAGAAAATTTGAATTGATATTTAGATATTGACATATTGATATCTACTGTGTCATTAAACAGGTACATGAATTCCTATTTATTCTCCTTCATTTTGACTTTCCGAATTCTCTCGGCAGGATTAGGGTTAGGGTTAGGGTTGGTACAACCTGATAAGGTGCTATCTATTGGTCAAATAGAACTAAACTGCTTACTTATGCTAACCCTAACTCTTATTAGTAAGCATATATAGTTGCGTTTTCAAAGCTAATGTTTTCAATCTTCTCATGGCCCAGTCGGCTGGGGCTGAAGAATATACCGATTGCTTCTCTGCAGAGGGGTAAGACCCCCCCTAACGAATGTCCTAGATATGACACTAAACAATCTGATGCTGAGGTTCCGGTAATGCCAGAGCTTTGGGGAACGAGGAGTACCCCTTTATTGCCATCACTCCAAGGTTCACTCTGGCCCGGAGTGGTAGCACCTGATAAGGGTCCTATCTATGGGTTAAATAGAATTAAACTGTGCTTCCTTCACAATACTAATTTTTGAATTTAAACTGCGTATATTGCTGGACTGAATTGTTTAGAATAGAACTGGTTTTTTACATTGAAATTGTACTAACACTAAACTGAATTGTTATATATAGAATTGTTTTGACATTTAACTGTATGTAAACAAAATTAAGTGAATTAGAACTGTTTGAATAAACTGAATAGTTTGAAATAGAAATGTTGTTACAATTAAACTGTGTACTCCTGCTAGACTGAATTATTTGAAATAAAACTGGCTATTTGTATAAAAATGGATTTGGCGTTAAATAACCTACAAAGGTGCCCGTTGTGTAATGGTTATCGTCGTAAGTAATGGACACGGTGACACGAGTTCAAATCCTGGACGAGACTGATTGCATTTCCCATAGCACTAATACCCTTGGGAAAGGTATGAATCCAATTATTCTCCCTCCAGCTATGGGTAAATAGTAGGACAGACTAGGTTCTTCAGCCTTGGTGAGTAAACTAGTCTAGGAGAAGGAAAACTCTTAATTCAAACCAGTTAAACTCCGCTTAAAAATTGACCTTGTGTCATATCCTGCCCGAGCGGAGGGGTTGGTAAATATGAATAACCTAAAAAGGTTGATATGCCATAAATCCAACCAACCAACCAACCAATCTTCTTAACTATTTACTTATAGCTCGTGAGAGAACTGATGGATTCATATCTTTACTGAGAGTATTAGCGCCAAATGAAACGCACACTGCCTCATCGAGGGCTTGAACTTGGGTGTCCGATCCCATTTACTATGTAGATAACCATTTCACTAAGAGCGCTGTATAGAGTATTTAGTTAGACTTAGTTGAAATAGTACTTTGTAAGCTTTGTATTGAGTTAGTATATAGTTAAAAAAAAAGTAAACAACGTGGAGTTGCACTGTACGCGAGACCTATCACGAAATAAAGATTTTGTGGTGTAACAGATAAAAGAAAATCAAAGTTTGACTTTTACATGAGATCGACTCTTATACAAGTATATACGGTTTCGTGCTGAGACACGTTGCTGACCTTTAATGCTTACCCAACCACCTACGTTCTCTCTCTCTCTCTCTCTTTCTCTCTCTGGGTTGGGCGGTGAGGTTCCCTTATCAACTGCCTGTCATTTTCCAACAAGAGACACCGAGGTACTTACCTAAAAAGAAAAGAGAAAACGGAAATTTTAATTAGGACTGCTATGTAAAAATAACATCATATATTAAAAGGAACACTTACGTAAAATACCCGTTCAACCATAGGGCGATTAAAACGAGTTGACACGTTGCCTGAAAGTTAATTTGGATAAGACGTTTGTGGTCAGTGTTAAATAAGAACAAACCAATTAAACTGGCTTTGTGTTGGCTTTCTTTAAGGCAGTATTTCCCAACCTTTTGTTAGTTCATGACCCCCTTATCCGGGGCGGACTGTGTACTAAGAGACCTAAGTATTTGTTCAAGGCATCGACCTAGGAATTCGACAATGAACCGGTCACCAAAAAAGCCCAAGTAACAAAAATCTCATTTTTGAATCAATCAATGTGTTATTGCTGAAAGGTTTTTGTTTGTACAAAAGAGACTAAATGGTGGGGAAGTAACCGTGGCGTATTGGCTTAAGTGCTGAACAATGGTATTATAGTAAGTGGGTTTGAACTCTATCCGAACTATTACGTTTACTTTCGGATAAACACCTTTGGGAAAGGTATGGACTTCCTTATCCTCTCAGCTATCAGTTACGAGGTGCCTTCAATAAGTTTCCAGACCTTTTTGTTACAGACATTTAAAATTGTCGAAGACTCTTGACAATTCACTATGTTATTGCTATACATCTTATAAGATGACTGACCAATTTTTATGATTTCAGGTTCAAACGAACAGCTACAGCAGCAATTGGAATATACCCTACTAAAACCTGATTGTCACAGCTGATCAATTTGAAAAATGCAATCTGGACATGAGGACACTTTAGAAGAACGATATGCAATAAAATTGTGTTTTAAACTTGGAAAAAATGCCACAGAAACGTATGGAATGCTTCAAACTGCTTTTGGAGCATCCTGCATGAGTCGAGCATCAATTTTTGAGTGGCATAAGAGATTCAAGGAAGCCAGGGAGTCTGTGAGGGATGATGAGAGGTGTGGGAGGAGTAAGGAAGTCAATACACCACAGTTGATTGGCTTAAGGCTTAGGGTTAGGGTTAGTATGTTGAGGTTTTAAGGGAGTTCAGGAAGAGATTCCTTGGGAAGAGGCCAGCATTCTTGAAATCGGGTCAGTAGCATTTCCAGCAGGACAATGCACCAGTACACAACTCCATCCTTGTCACTGACTATTTGACCAACCTCTGCGCACGAGTAGGATGTGACACATGGTCAATTTTAAGCAGAGTTTAACGGATTTGAATTCAGAGTTTTCCTTCTTCTGTACTGGTTGCCATATCAAAGCTAAATGCGCTGCTATTTTACCCACATCTGTAGAGAGAATAGTTGGCTTCATGCCTTTCCCAAAGTTATTAACGCAACGTGAAATGCAAACAGCTTGTCCAGGATTTGAACTCCATATAATAATAATAATAATAACAATAATATATATATATATATATATATATATATATATATATATATATATATATATATATATAAACAGGTTTGGTTCAATACTGCGGATTGTTTCTTTTTATAAATCTTAAAGTGAAGACGTTCAAGTCTTCTCACTAGTCTTATTACTTCTGGGTCAGTTTGCCAAAAAAAAAAAAAAAAAAAAAAAAAAAGAACCCTCTATTAGCCTAAGAACTTTCGACCATTTCGCTGATCATCTTCGGGGGTCTTGTGAGATCGTTTCTTGCAGTGAGTTTTATATTTATTCGGGGTGACTTTTTTTTATCATATATGTAAATTATTGATGGGTTGGTTCATTCTGTACGGAAACACACACACACACACACACACACACACACACACACACACACACACACACACACACACACATATATATATATATATATATATATATATATATATATATTACAGACTGTAGTCTGTAGCCTTGGGTTTCATGCATTCAGCAATCGTCGGTTTTGTTTTAAGCTTTCCTTTCTGTAAAACACACACACACAAGCATATATATATATATATATATATATATATATATATATATATATATATATATGTGTGTGTGTGTGTGTGTGTGTGTGAGTGTGTAAACAGTATTTGGCTCGAAATAACCCACTAGAGTTGATATGTCATAAAAGACCACCAAACCTATCTATCTATCTATCTATCTATCTATCTATCTATCTATCTATCTCACTTGTACCTCTTTATTGTGATTTCTGTTCTTACAACAACCAAATCTGCGCAACAACACAACAGCAATAATAATGATAATAACAACAATAACAACAGCCCCCCCCAAAAAAAAAAACAGGCGAAAATATTAGAAAATTATGTGTATAGATGTGTAAGCTTTCTTGTATTTTTTTGTTGCGAAAATCCTTTGGCCTATCTTTCGTATATTAACGAAAAGTAGCAATAAAAGATAGGAAGGAAAAAGAAAAGAAATAAAAAATAGAGAAACATACTCGAAATAAAAAGAAAGGAAAAATAAAAAAATGTATACCCTCCCCCGAAAAAAAAACGAAAGAAAGGAACGAAGAAAGAAAAAAGAAAAAAAAAGAGAAATGATTAGGAAAGGGAAGAAAATGAAAAAGAGAAATAAATGAAAAAAGACAGACAAGGAAAAAGAGGAGAAAAGAAAAGTAACGGAAGTAATGAAAAGAATGAAGGAAAAAAAGAAAATGGGGAAGGAAAGAAAAAAAAAAAGGAAAAGAAAGAAAATGAGGAAAAAAAGAAAAGAAAGATGAAAAGAAAGAAAAGGAGGAAGGAAAGAAAAGAAAGAAGAAAAGAAAGAAAATGAGGAAGGAAAGAAAAGAAAGAGGAAAAGAAAGAAAATGGGAAAGGAAAGAAAAGAAAGAGGAAAAGAAAGAAAAGGAGGAAGGAAATAAAAGAAAGAGGAAAAGAAAGAAAATGAGGAAAAAAGAAAAGAAAGATGAAAAGAAAGAAAAGGAGGAAGGAAAGAAAAGAAAGAAGAAAAGAAAGAAAATAAGGAAGGAAACAAAAGAGAGAAGAAAAGAAAGAAAATGAGGAAGGAAAGAAAAGAAAGAAGAAAAGAAAGAAAATGTGGAAGGAAAGAAAAGAAAGAGGAAAAGAAAGAAAATGAGGAAAAAAAGAAAAGAAAGTGGAAATGAAAGAAAATGAGGAAGGAAAGAAAATAATAAAAAAAAGATCGAAAGAAGAAATGGTTTCTTTATTTAATGGCATAACAAATTTAGTAGATTATCTAATGCCAAAGCCATCCTTGTAGAAATACCTTTTAACTTAGAGCTGGGGAAGGGTAATACAAAGTGCATACGATAAGTTTCCAGACATTTTTCGTATGGACATTTAAAATTGTAGTAGACTCTTGAAAATTCACTATGTTATTGCTATACATCTTATGAGATGACTGACCAATTTTTATGATTTCAGGTTCAAAGGAACAGCTACAGCAGAAATTGGAATACACCCTACTAAAGCCTAAGTGTCACAGCTGGTGAATTTCAAAAATGCAATCTGATACTTTAGAAAAACGATATGCAATAAAAGTCTGTTTTAAACTTGGAAAAAATGCCACTGAAACGTATGGAATGCTTCAGACTGCTTTTGGAGTATCATGCATGAATCGAGCATCGGTTTTTAAGTAGCATAAGAGATTCAAGGAAGGCAGGGAGTCTGTGAGGGATGATGAGAGGTGTGGGAGGAGTAAGGAAGTCAATACACCACAGTTGATTGGCCAAAGGCTTAGGGTTAGGGTTACTATGTTGAGGTTGTAAGGGAGTTCAGGAAGAGATTCCGTCGGAGGAGGCCAGCACTCTTCAAATCGGGTCAGTGGCATTTCCAGCAGGACAATGCACCAGTCCACAACTCCATCCTTGTGTGTATGTGTGCGCGTGCGTAGGCATCAAGACAGTTCCTCCGCTACCCTAGAGTCCAGACCTTGCTCCCTGTGACTTTTGCTTATTCCCTAAGCTCAGAGGTTGTCGTTATGAGACAATTGAGGCGAAGAAAGAGGCTGTGACGAAGGTCATTGACACGCTCACACAAGAGGACTTCCGACCGAATCTCTTCTTGAAATCCCTTAAAACCTCAACAGAGTAACCCTTACCCTTAGCCTTTGGCCAATCAACTCTGGTGTATTGACTTTCTTCACTCCTGGCACACCTCTCATCATCCCTCACAGACTCCCTGCTTTCCTTGAATCTCTTATGCCACTCAAAAACTGATGCTCGATTCAAGCAAGATGCTCCAAAAGCAGTCTGAAACATTCCATACATTTCTGTGGCATCATTTTTTCCAAGTTTAAAACAGAATTTTATTGCATATCGTTCTTCTAAAGTGTGCTCACATCCAGATTGCATTTTTGAAGTTGACCAACTGTGACAATCAGGTTTTAGTAGGGTGTATTCCAATTGCTGCTGTAGCTGTTCATTTGAGCCTGAAATCATAAACATTGGTCAGTCATCTCATAAGGTGTATAGGAATAACATAGTGAATTTTCAAGAGTCTATGACAATTTTAAATGCCTGTACAAAAAAGTCTGGAAACTTATTGAAGGCACCACGTAAACCAAAACACCATTTTCCTCTTAAAAACGTTCTTTTCCTTTTTATGATATAAATGAGTCTCATTGTACATTACACAAATGACATTTATCTATTTATTCATTTTTTTTTCAATGTTTGGCCTTGTCACTGTTCATCTCGATTTTAACCATGAAAATGAGAATCAGACCTTGTGCCAAATCGTCACTCGCAAGATTGTCTAATTCAACTACATTTAACAACATGAAATACCCCAACAACTACATCTAATATTACAATATCTTCTCAGTTTTTTTAAAGAAATAATTTTATGCTGGACCCCAAGCCGCATTGGAATGCGAGGGAACGAAAGAGCAGACTCGGCAGCCAAATCGGCCTTAGATCTAACACCCGATAAATCCAGGATTCCATATACTGACCTGAAACCAATAATTAATAAATTCCTTCACAAATAGCAACAACGATGGAGCAATAACATCCACAATAAACTCTTCCAAATTCAGCCCACCCTGGGAGAGTGGAGACCAGCATCGAGAAAATCAAGAAGAGAACAAGTTGTTATATCCCGATTGCGAATTGGTCATATAAGGCTTACTCACTCTTTCATTCTGAAACAGGAACCACAACCACAATGTTTGACCTGTCAGACAACTTGCATGGTTAATCACATTCTTATAGAATGCAGAGCTTTCGCTGTTATTAGAAAGTGAATTTTCAAAGTAAATAGCCTAACCGATCAGTTCGAGAACATCAAAATAGATGACGTTCTGTCTTTCTTGAGAGAAACAAAGTTGTACCAAAAATATGACTTATTAAAACTAGTTAATCTTGTGCAAAGAAATGAAATCCTGCTCATAGAAAATTTTACCTACCTAAGTATTCGTTTAGAAATCTTTGGTTGAACATATATATATATATATATATATATACAGAATTTGGCGTTGCAAGAGTTGATATGCCATAAAACCCAAACAACCAACCAACAATCATAGTTATTTTTCTTCCTCGATAAAAAAAATCGCGATGCTAATCAGAAGGTGTTTGTATTTATTCAACACCACAGTACAACTGGTCTGAATTCGAAGCTTTCCTTCTCCTAGACTGGTTGCCAAATCAACTAGACTATTTGCATAGCCATTTATGATGACAATGGAAAAAAATAGTACTTGTTGCTGAAAATTTGCTCATGTAAACGCTGTTATTGTACTCTCTACATTTGTTGCAGTTCTGCCGAAATAAAAGGCAGTATTACTTTTGGAGGAATTTTCATATATATATATATATATATATGAAAAGTGCTTCAACAGTAATTTCGGTCTACTTAGCGTATTGAGCACTCTTACGTGTACCTTAAGGAATTCTGTCGATGTTTTTTCTTTTAACTCGGCATGCGTTACTGGTTGATTATTTTCAAGTAGTACGTATTTTTTTTTTTTCGTTTTTTGTTTTGTTTTATGTAATTTTTTTTCCGGATACATTTTGTGTTATATTATTTTATTTGTAAATTGTACTATCTATGTTTTTTAACACCATCATAATTATAGAATACTTTATAAAAAAAAAATTACTTTATATATATATATATATACATCTCTCTCTCTCTCTCTCTATATATATATATATATATGTGTGTGTGTGTGTGTGTGCGTGTGTGTGTGTGTGTGCGTGCGTGCTCATGTAATGGTTACCGTTGAAGGAAATGGACACGGCAACTCTAGTTCAAATCTTGGACGAGTCTGTTTGCATTCACATAGAGTTAATTCCATTAGGAAAGGTAAGAACACACCTGTTCTCCTTCTAGCGATGGGTAAATAGTAAGGCAGGCTAGGCTTTTTTAACTTTAGGATAGCAACCAGTCTAGGTGAAGGAAAACTCTGAATTCAAAGGTCTTAAACTCCACCTCAAAATTATGTCAATGCTAAGGGATTAGGTGTATATATATATATATATATATATATATATATATAATTTTTAGGCAGTACACATTTTTTTTTAGAATTTTCTATTTTTATTGATTTTTCCCTGAGATATCAGTTTGTGTTGTATCTTTTTAATTTGCAAATTGTATCATCTGTTTTTTCACACTGCCAGAAATATAAAAATTGGTTTAAAAAAAAAAAAGAAAAAAAAAGAATATATATATTTAGACAAGAGTTGATATGCCGTTAAACAAACAAACAAACAAACAAACAAACGCAAGACAAAACAAAATAAAAACCAAAACAAAACAAAAACATTTAAAAATCTTTAAAGTGTTTTAATAATAATAATAATAATAATAATAATAATTAAAATTTGACCATGCCAACAAATGGTATATGCACAACCCTGCACCTGTCCTTGAAAATGACACACAAACTCCTATGGGACTTTAATATACAAACAGATCACCTAATCTCAGCCAGAAGACCAGACCTTATAATAATCAACAAAAAAAAAAAAAAAAAAAAAAAAAAAAAAAATATCCAAAATTGTAGACTTTGCTGTCCCGGCTGACCACAGAATAAAACTGAAAGAATGTGAAAAGAGAGATAAGTACCTCGACCTAGCTAGAGAATTGAAAAAACTATGGAAAATGAAGATGACAATTATACCAATTGTGATTGGTGCTTTTGGCACTGTAACTAAGGGATGATTAAAGTGCCTGGAAGATTTGGAAGTTGGCGACCGAGTAGTGACCATCCAAACAACAGCATTATTGAAAACTGAAGGAATACTGAGAAGAGTCCTGGAGGCTTGAGGAGACTTGCTGTCACTCAGACTCTAGTGAAAGACTATCAGCTAACGCTGATGTGAAAAACTCTAATGAGTAAATAATAATAATAATAATAATGGACAAAAGAAAAACTTCACCAAATGGAGTGGAGAACAAGAAAAACTAATGACGAGGTAGAAGGCCTTACATCCCAGAGATGAAGTAGACAGACTCTATGCGTTAAGAAAAGAAGGAGGAAGAGGACAACTGTATGGATATTTCAAGTGACAAACAAGATTTTGTGGTGATAGAGACGGAACGGTCAATCACTTAATAAACGCATTCAGTAAATTAGCGCTAAAAGAGTATAAGACATGACTGGGTGGGCAAGGGAATCAAATGGGAATCATGCAAGAAATTGAAATTTGATTATATGGACAAATGGTATATGTAAACCCCGGAACCCGTCCTAGAAAATGAGACGCACAAAATTTTTTAGGGTTTTGATATACAAATGGATCATCTAATCTCGGCCAGACGACCACATTTAATGATAGTCAAAAAAAAAAAAAAAAAAAAAAAAAGGAAATGCGAACCTGCCGAATTGTGGACTTTGCCGTTCCGGCTGACCACTGGGTAAAACTAAAATAAAGCTTGGGAATTGAAAAAACTATGAAACATGAAAGTAACGATGATCCTAATTGTATTTGGTGCGCTCGGTAGAGTCACAAAAGGATTGGTACTGGGACTGGAGGACTTGGAAATAAGAGGATGAGTGGACACCGTCCACACAACAGCATTATTAAGACCGGCCAGAATACTGAGAAGAGTCCTGGAGACTTGAAGAGATTTGCTGTCACTCAGACACCAGTGTAAAACCATCAGCTAACGCTGATGTGAAAAATTCTCAAAAGAGTGAAATAATAATAATAATAATAATAATAATGGGTCGGCAAGGTAATCCACTGGGAAATGTGCAGGAAATTTCAATTCGACCATACAAATAAATGGTATATGCACAACCCGGCGCCTGTCCTAGAAAATGACTCGAATAAACTCCTATGGGACTTTAACATACAAACGGATCACCTAATCCCGGCCAGAAGACCAGACCACATAATAATCAACAAAAGAAAGAGAATCTGCAAAATTGTTGACTTTGCTGTCCCGGCGGACCACAGAATAAATCTGAAGGAAAGTGGAAAGAAGGATAAGTACCTCAACCTTGCTAGAGAATTGAAAAAACTGTGGAACATGAAAGTAACGATTGTGCCAATTGTGATTGGTGCGTTAGGCACAGTAACTAAAGGATTATTAAAGGGCCTGGAGGACTTGGAAGTTAGCGGACGGGTAGAGACAATCCAAACGACAGCATTGCTGAGGACGGCCAGAATACTGATACGAGTCCTGGAGACTTGAGGAGACTTGCTGTCACTCAAACTCCAGTGAAAAACCATCAGCTAATACTGATGTGAAAAACTCTAGAGGAGTAAATAATAATAATAAGACTAGACACGACAACTGGGAGATGTGCAAGAAATTTAAACCCAGCACATGTCCTAGAAAATGACACACATAAACTCCTATGGGACTTTGACGTACAGACGGATCACCTAATCTCGGCCAGAAGACCAGACCTTATAATAACAAAAAAAGAGAAATAGTTGACTTTGCTATCCCGGCTGACCACAGAATAAAACTGAAAGAATGTGAAAAGAAGGATAAGTACCTCGACCTTGCTAGAGAATTAAAAAAAACTATGGAACATGCAGGTGACAATTATACCAATTGTAATTGGTGCGTTTGGAACAATAACTAAAGGATTACTAAAGGTACTAAAGGACTTGGAAGTTGGTGGACGAGTGAAGACCATCCAAACGACAACATTATTGAGAACGGCCAGAATACTGAGAAGAGTCCTGAAGACTTGAGGATACTTGCTGTCACTCAGACTCCAGTGAAAAACTCTAATGAGTAAATAATAATAATGATAATAATAATAATAATAATATTTGTAGCAATGCAATTGTGTATAAGTTATTAGTATCAGATAAGAATAGCTGATATCACACAACTGCGAGCAAATTATTTGTATTAGATTGGAATACTTGATATAATACAACTGCGTGCCAAAAAAAAAAAAATCAATCAATAAAAAAGGAAATATAACATTGAAATTATAGTAATGATTACAATCAAACATATACAAATTAATTAAATTTCGGCATTAGGTAACCCATAAGAAATTGATATGCCATTAGAAATATAAACCAAACCAAACCTTTACAAATGAATCAAATTTCGGAATGAAATAACCCATAAGGAGTTGGCATGCCGTTATAAGATTAACAAAACAAAACCGCTCAGAGAGAGAGAGAGTGTGTGTGTGTGTGAGAGAGAGAGAGAGAGGGGGGTATATATTTTCATAAAAGTTATGAGAAGCAAGAATTAAGGGTAGATCGTATTAAAGGATTATCATAGATTAGCGATTTTGTTCCTCACTGTCTGTCACTCAATTATGGCATAGTATGGGCTAAAAGGAAGTTTTGCAAATGCCATTAAATGTTTTCTAAATACATTTGATCAAATGAGAGTGTCTTGGTCAGCTTGTGAACTTATCAGTCACCCCTCTTCCCTGTGAACGACAAAATCGTGTTTTTGCACACGATTAAGAATGACTCAGTAAACACGCACAAGCATATATATATATATATATATATATATATATATACTGACTTGGGAAAAGGTTTAGGTAAGGTGATAGTCGAAGAGATATGCATATCGGTTGATAAGAACGACATACATACTGACAGTTAAATACATGACCTAAATTAGTCATTTTCAAAGAAGACAGATGTCAATTCTCATGCCTTTGCAACACGCGTAGACCAAACTGAAAAAGTTCACAAAGACAGATATGCACAAATAATAGAAGTTCATAAACGCAGGGTCATGAATACAAAGATATTACTTGATAAGTATCTTGATAGATAGATAGATAGATAGATAGATAGATGGCGTGAAACAGAGCGTGTTAGACATGAGACAGACAAAAAATAGATATAGAAAATCGAAATAGATAGATAGATAGATAGATAGATAGATAGATAGATAGCATGAATCAGACTATTGAATATGAGGTGAATAGATAGATATTTAAAAAAAAAAACTGAGATAGTTACGAACAGACTGTGATAGATAGATAGATAGATAGATAGATAGATAGATAGATAGCGTGAAACTGAGAGTTAGACATGAAAAATTCCGTTACTAAAAAAAAAAAAAAAATCAAAACAATAATAACAAATATGAAAAAATGGAAATTTATAGATAGATAGATAGATAGATAGCCTAAATTCAAAATGATTCATTATCGAAACCTTTTATATTCATTGTTAAAACGTAACAATGAGTAATTCTCTTTTTTAATGTTAAAAAAAATAGATCACACGAAAGAGACTATGCTGACAATAAACAGACAGACAGACAGACAGATAGATAGATAGATAGATAGATAGATAGATACGAATAGGACGGGATAGGTAGACTGATAGATAAATACGAATGGAATAAGATAATACGAACATGGATAAATAGATACAATCAGACTGAGATAGGTAAATAGATGAAAATTGACGGATACATATATATATATATATATATACAGAGGGAGAGAGAGAGAGAGAGACTGAATTTAGAATGAATGATTCATTATCGAAAAAACTTTTCGTTAATTATTGTTGTAAATGTGACAATGGGTAATTTAACTTTTAGTATGGGCTGCATTATAGAATGTTATCTGTTAAAATTTTTGTCAGTCCTTTTAACAACAGCTGTTGTGGCATTTTCACCTCCCCCCCTCTCTAAATGTATATTGGCTGGTCCTCTGAATTTGTTAGAGCATCCCGGCATACAAGGGAAGTACGACAAAATAAACTGTAAATAGTTTTTTCGAAGAAAATCTGAGCATTTTGCAATTCACAAATTTTAACAAATCACTAACCCAAATATCAGTGATGGTAATTAAATATAGTCATCAAGATAAATTTTCATTTTGACACTTGCCTGCAAAATGATTTGCAAATATTTTTCTAATATTCTTTAATCTTTGTTTGAGTAGATTTTAGCAGATGCAGATTTCCTTTTTTATTGTTGATACAATCAAAATCTTTTTCGTCTTATATGATAATCGTTTCTAGCTCCATGTGAATCTTCCAGTTGCGGTCTTGTCCTCTTGTGGATATTTCAAAACTTAACGGTTTACACCAGCTTTGTCGCGATTTGCTGCCGTAGACTGTTCTTTCAGATATGGATATACATCTGCAAGCTTGGGCGTCTCGGGTTAGTAAGCTAGACTAGAAAACCTACACGACTGAGTTCGTGTCTAACTGGGTGACCTATTCATATGGCCTAGTGCCACAAATAAGCAAAAAGCTTTGTAAATAACTATACATCTGCAAGCTTGGGCATCTCAGGTTAGTAAGCTAGACTAGCAAACCTACACGATTGAGTTCGAGTCTAACTGGGTGACCTATTCATATGGCCTAGTGTCATATCTAAGTAAAAAGCTTTGTAAATAACTATACATCTGCAAGATTGGGTGCCTCGGGTTAGCAAGCTAGACTAGCAAACCTACACGACTGAGTTCGAGTCTAACTGAGTGACCTATTCATATGGCCTAGTGCCACATCTCAGTAAAAAGCTTTGTAAATAACTATATATCTGCAAGACTGGGCATCTCGGGTTAGTAAGCTAGACTAGCAAACCTACACGATTGAGTTCGAGTCTAACTGGGTGACCTATTCATATAGCCTAGTGTCATATCTAAATAAAAAGCTTTGTAAATAACTATACATCTGCAAGATTGGGTGCCTCGGGTTAGCAAGCTAGACTAGCAAACCTACACGACTGAGTTCGAGTCTAACTGAGTGACCTATTCATATGGCCTAGTGCCACATCTCAGTAAAAAGCTTTGTAAATAACTATATATCTGCAAGACTGGGCATCTCGGGTTAGTAAGCTAGACTAGCAAACCTACACGATTGAGTTCGAGTCTAACTGGGTGACCTATTCATATGGCCTAGTGTCATATCTAAGTAAAAAGCTTTGTAAATAACTATACATCTGCAAGATTGGGTGCCTCGGGTTAGCAAGCTAGACTAGCAAACCTACACGACTGAGTTCGAGTCTAACTGAGTGACCTATTCATATGGCCTAGTGCCACATCTCAGTAAAAAGCTTTGTAAATAACTATACATCTGCAAGACTGGGCGTCTCGGGTTAGTAAGCTAGACTAGCAAACCTACACAATTGAGTTCGAGTCTAACTGGGTGACCTATTCATATGGCCTAGTGTCATATCTAAGTAAAAAGCTTTGTAAATAACTATACATCTGCAAGATTGGGTGCCTCGGGTTAGCAAGCTTGACTAGCAAACATACACGACTGAGTTCGAGTCTAACTGAGTGACCTATTCATATGGCCTAGTGCCACATCTCAGTAAAAAGCTTTGTAAATAACTATACATCTGCAAGACTGGGCGTCTCGGGTTAGTAAGCTAGACTAGCAAACCTACACGATTGAGTTCGAGTCTAACTGGGTGACCTATTCATATGGCCTAGTGTCATATCTAAGTAAAAAGCTTTGTAAATAACTATACATCTGCAAGATTGGGTGCCTCGGGTTAGCAAGCTAGACTAGCAAACCTACACGACTGAGTTCGAGTCTAACTGGGTGACCTATTCATATGGCCTAGTGCCACATCTAAGTAAAAAGCTTTGTAAATAACTATACATCTGCAAGACTGGGCGTCTCGGGTTGGCAAGCTTGTCTAGCAAACCTACACGACTGAGTTCGAGTCTAACTGGGTGACCTATTCATATGGCCTAGTGCCACATCTCAGTAAAAAGCTTTGTAAATAACTATACATCTGCAAACGTGAGATTTGTAACAACACCTGTCTCATACTCTGTCAGTATATATATATATATATATATATATTTATATATACTTATGTCCTCAGGAAACTCACTGTCCTCCTTCAGAAGGCTTGGAAGAAAGGTATTGTACCACAGGAATGGTGTCTGGCTGATGGTATTTGGATACCAAAGGAAGTGCAGTCAAAAGGTATCACAAATTTTCGCCCAACATCCCTCCTAAATGTAGTAGAGAAAATATTTTTAGAGTTCTTGCTCGTCGTATGACAACCTTTCTAATAAGCAATCATTATATAAACACATCTGTCCAGAAAGCTGGGATACCTGGCTTCCCCGGATGCCTGGAACATTCACAAATGATATGGAACACAATACTCTCAGCCAAAAGGGACAAAACAAAACTACATGTGATCTGCTTTGATCTTGCCAATGTATACGGTTCAGTTCCGCACCACTTAATCCGAATGGCCCTCGAATTTTTCAACTTTCCAAGCAAGGTTGGGGAAATCGTAATGAAATACTTCAATTCAGCTTTCATCAAATTTACCGTGAAAGACTATACCACCAAGTGGCAAGCACTTGAGATCGGCATCATGATGGTTTGTGTGATTTCCCCACTTCTTTTTATTCTGGTCGTAGAACTCATTTTACGAGGTGCAGCAAATACGTCGAAAGGAGTAATGAAAAATGAACATCTGACTCTTCCTCCGTCCAGAGCTTTTATGGACGACATCACCATTCTCGTCCCGTCCCAAATTGCTGCCGATGGTTTACTACAAAGGTATTATAACCTTTTCACATAGGCAAGAATGAAGGCTAAGCCAAAGAAAAGTCGAAGCCTACAATTAGTCGGAGGATCTGTTAGGGAGATCCATTTCAAAATTGGGGGTGATGAGATACCAACAGTTAGGGAGAAGCCGGTAAAGAGCATCGGACGTCTTTATTCAATCCCACTGACTGATCGTCATAGGGGTACAGAGGTTCAGAAAGTAGCCTTGAAGGGGCTTAAATCAATTGACAAAACTTGTTTACCCAGAAAGATGAAGGCTTGGTGTTACCAACATGGTTTGCTACCCCGTCTTTTGTGGCCCTTACAGATGTACGAGATTGCGATATCTCGCGTTGAACGGATTCAACAGGATGGCAACAAATACCTGCGTAAGTGGCTGGGAGTTCCTCCTTGTTTTTCGAAAGTGGATTTATATACCAATTCTGAAAACCTACTGCTCCCAATATCTTCACTTGTAGAAGAATTCAAAATTGGGAAAGAACGCCTTCACATGATTATGAAAGACTCGGCCGACGAGATCATTCGGAAAGCGTATCTAGAAATAAAATCAGGACGAAGTGGTCGGCCAGGAGGCGGAATGCTGCCTTCGAATCAAAGACATCATAGGTGTCACTCAAACCAATCGAGCTGGGCTGGGTAGTACGAGCAACAAGGTATTCTCCAAAGTGGGTCCAAAAGGGAAAAAGAGACATGGTGAGCGAAGAAATCAGGATGTTTGTCAGGTTGCGTCGGGCGATTAATTACTCTCGGTTATCGCAACTAATTAACCTACGCAACCTGACAAATCCTACATGGCGCTACAAACAGGATCTATGACACCTGATGATTGGGAACGCTTCTTCATTGAAGCGGGCATATCCACTGACTCTGCCAAAACTCATGCGACAAAGTTTGCAAACGAGAAGCTGACAATCGAGAACCTTCAAATGCTGGATCGCTCCATGCTGAAGGAGCTAAGAATCACACTAATGGGGGAAGCCCTGTGCATCCTTAAGCAGGCTAAGGAGGACTGCACTGAGCTACGACCTGCTTTATTTTTGTCTGCCAGCTGGACACTTTACGGAGGTATGTGTTATTGTTATTCTACACAAAGAACAGCCAGTGCTGTTACTCAGGCCAAACAATGTGCTTGGACAAAATGGAATGATAGCGAACCAATTAAATTATCGTGGAAATCCTTAATTGCAATGGAACCACTGGCGATATCATTTCTTCTTCGCTCTACATATGATCTCCTACCAAATGCTACCAACCTAAAATTATGGGGATATACCGATTTGGGAAAGGTATGAATCCAATTATTCTCCCCCTAGCTATGGGTAAATAGTTGGACAGATTGGGTTCTTTAGCTTTGGTTAGGAAACCAGTCTAGGAGAACAAAAACTCTGAATTTAAACCTGTTAAAATCCACTTGAAATTTGACCTTGTGTCACACCCTGCCCATGCAGACAGGTTGGGTATATATGCGTGTGTATATGTGTGCGTGTTTGTGTTTACAAAAGAAGAAGAGTCTTGAGTATGACGCTAAACTGCATCTGATGATAAAGTTCCAGTTCTAAAGCGCAGGAGAGTGTGGAGTCCTGCCTTTGTTGCCATTACTCCCAAGTCCACTCTCACTTAGAGTGTTAGTATGAGTTAGGTTACTGTCAACAAGTCAAATGGACAAATTTGAAATGATATTTAAAATGATTTTGAGCTTCACTGACTAATCGATCCAACTGTGATTGATTCAAGAAAATTCAAACTACTGGAGTTCCGCGTAAAGGTAGATGTCCAGAGAAATGAACAATATCCAGTAAAAAAATTGGAACGTACTCACGCAGGTTGGTTTCAGAACCGATTATAATTTACACGGCGAGCAGATTAGGAGTTACAAATGGCTGAAAACAATTCCTTATAAACTGCGATTATTGCAATGTGTATGTGACCATATCTTACGGGACAATGCCGAAGTGAACACGTCTAAGAGACTCATATCTAAGTGATCACTGTTTAAGTATCCATGTTTTAGCAACGAATGTCTGTGACCACTTGTGAGTGACCAATGTTTAAGTGCTCACTATTTAAGTATCCATGTTTTAGCAACGAATGTCTGTGACCACTTGTGAGTGACCAATGTTTAAGTGCTCACTGTCTAAGTATCCATGTCTTAGCGAGGAATGTCAGTGACCATGTCTAAGTGACCAATGTCTGAATGACTACGACTAAGTAACCAATGTCTAAGTAACCACATCTGAAACACCTTTGTGTAAATGACCACATCTAAGAAACCAATGTCTAAGTGACCATGGCTAAGTAATAATTGTCTAAATGACTACGTCTAAATGACCAATGTCTACTGACCATGTCTACTGACCATGTCTAAAGAACCAATGTCTAAGCGACCACGTGTATGAGGCTACATTTATGTGATCAGTATTTTAGTAACCACGTCTAAGTGACCAATGACTAAGTGACCCCATGTAAGTGGCCAGGTCAAAGGAATCAATGTCTCACTGACAACATCTAAATGACCACTCGGGAAATACTCGAAAAGAACTATGTCTAAGAAACCAATGTCTAAGTGACCACGTCTAAGTGTTCAATATGAAAATGACCAAGTTTAAGTGACAAGGACGAAGTAATCAATTTCTAACTAACCACGTCTAAAACACCTTTGTTTATAAGACCCTCTCGAAGTGACCAATGTCTTAGTGATCATATCTAAGTGACTAATATGAAAATGACCACGTCTAAGTGAATAAGACTAAGTAATCATGTCTATACAACCACGTCTAAAACACCAGTGTTTAAGAGGCCACATCCAAGTGACCAAAGTCTAAGTGATCAGTTTCTCAGTAACCGCATCTTATTGACCAATGACAAAGTGACCGCGCGTAAATGACTATGTCTAAGTGATCAATATCTAAGAAACCACTTTTAAATGACCAATATCTCGGTGACCACATGTAAGTTACCATGTCGAAGAGACCAATGTCTTTGTAACCACGTCTAAAATACCAATGCCTTAGAGACCAATGTCTAAGAGACCCCGTCTAAAGGACCAACGTCTAAGTGACCAATGTCTAAGTGACCACGGTTAAGTAACTACGTCTATGTGATTGTGTCTAAGTTATCAATGTCTAAATGAGCACATCTAAGTGACCAATGTTTAAGTGACCACGGCAAAGTAACCACGTCTAGTTGACCAATATCTTAATGTCCATGTCTAAGTAACAACAACTAAGTAATCACTATCTAAATGATCACGTCTTAGTGATCAATTGCTAAGTGACCATGTCTAACTGACCAATATCTAAATGATCACATCTAAGTGACTAATGTCTAAATGACCACATCTTAGCGATCAATCTTTAAGTGACCACGTCTGAGTGACCAATGTCTCATCGACCAATGCTTAAATGACTACATCTAAATAACCACGTCTAAGTGACCATATCTAAGTGACTACGTGTGTGTGACCAATGGCTTAGTCACTATGACAAAACCACACGTAATTTTAATATAGAAATGGGTTTATAGAATGTCTAATATTTAGCGTTGCAAATTGCAGTAATAAATAAATGTTTTTTAAAAAAAATTGTCTATTCGTGTAAGTTAATAAGGATTTATATAAATTTTAAACAGACTCTTTTGTGGAAACAGTATAAATAAATATAAATAATAATGGACTGTTTACATATGAGTGCCCACCAGTTTAGTTAAAGATAAAAATAGTTGGTTGTAAACATAAGTCAACAATTTAAATGGTCAAACAGTTCTATTTCTAACAAATCAATTTAGCATCAGTCAACAAAGTTAAATGATTCCAAGTATTGATATGTACCGCTAACAATTCAATCAAATATCTGTCATTTGTTTACACACAGTTAAATGATGAAACAGTTCTATTTCTAACAAATCAATTTAGCATAAGTCAACAAAGTTAAATGGTTCCAAGTATTGTATCACTAACAATTCAATTAAACATTAGTCATTTCTTTACACACAGTTAAATGGTCAAACAGTTCTATTTCTAACAAATCAATTTAGCATAAGTCAACAAAGTTAAATGGTTCCAAGTATTGTATCACTAACAATTCAATTAAACATTAGTCATTTCTTTACACACAGTTAAATGGTCAAACAGTTCTATTTCTAACAAATCAATTTAGCATAAGTCAACAAAGTTAAATGATTCCAAGTATTGATATGTACTGCTAACAATTCAATCAAACATCTGTCATTTGTTTATAAACAGTTAAATGATGAAACAGTTCTATTTCTAATAACTCAATTTAGCATAAGACAACAAAGTTATATGGTTCCAAGTATTGATATGTACTGCTAACAATTCAATCAAACATCTGTCATTTGTTTACACACAGTTAAGTGTAAAAACAGTTCTATTTCTAAGAGCTCAATTTAGCATAAGTAAACAAAGTTAGATGGTTCCAATTATGGCTATGTATCACTAACAATTCAATTAAACATCAATCATTTGTTTGCACACACTTAAATGTCAAACAGTTCTATTTCTAACAATTCAGTATAGTAAAAGTCATTTGTTTGCACCCAGTTTGAATGCCAAACAGTTCCATTTGATAGGACCCTAACAGGTGCTACCACTCAGAGCCAGAGTGAAAGTGGAAGCGATAATAATGAAGGGATAATCCGCGTTCCCCAAAGCTCCAGTATTACTAGAATCTCACCATCAGTTTGTTTAATGTCATATCCAGGACACTCGTTGGGGGTGGGGGTATTACCACTCTGCAGAGATGCAGTTGGTGTCTTCTACAGCCTCACCTGACTGGGCTGAGCATGGCAGGGTTGATCCCATTTTCTCTTATATCCCATATATCTAGATAACTGATAATGCCCTCTTTAGAAAAATGGGGTTCCAGTTGACCTCTCACCTTTCAAGCAAAACCTCATTAACGGTTCCCGGTTTTTTTATATTTGTATTTCTTAAAGTATTTAAATGCTGCTAACCTCCCCAATTCACCACGCAAATCAAAATAAGCCCAATGTTTGTATAAGAGCAATAAAAAAAGAAGGTTTCCCGATTGAAGCAAGCATAATAAATACACCTGTAATGAACTCTCGTTATTTATCGTAGGTGGTCTCATCATAGACGGTATTTGGCAAAGCAGTGTTTAAAAAGGTTGTTGAAGAAAATGATTATCAGGTTTTACAGTACATCGTAATCGGGTTTTATCCGAGCGTAAAGATTAGTAAAAAAGGGATATCTGCGATTTAATTCAAAATCGAAACACTTTCCGTCAGATTACACTTGCCAGAAAAACCTATTTACCTATCTATCAAGATAGCCAGTTAGCACCAGGAAATTTTAAACATATCTATAGACTACTTCAAACAGCTACTATTTAGTGATCTATAAATCTGTCATAGTTAGAGACTCGACAATAATAATAATAATAATAATAATAATTACCTTGACTTTACCTGGCTTTTTAGCTGGACTGATTACATTTGCTTGAGAAACCTATATACCTGGAGAGTTCCCGTGGCGTTAAAGCTAAAAAGCTGGACTGCGAGTTCGAACCTTACTCGCATTAATATATTCACTTCCGAACTAATACTCTTGAGAAAGGTATGACACCCACATATCTATGGGTGAAATAATATCACTGCTGTTCTTCTACAAGGGTCAGTGTGAAGGTTTATATACTATTATACAAAGAAACGAAACTTTTCGTTAAAATTTTAAAAATATATCTATCGCCAACTTTAAACATTTTCTTTTCTTTCTATCTATCTATCTATCTATTGATTAATTTGGGCTTTATGCTCAATTGTGAATCTATCTATCTATCTATCTATCTATCTATCTATCAATTTAAAGTTGTTTTTTTTCGGAATTTGCTCAAACGGTTCATATCTATCAATCTATCAGCCGCTTTTACTGTGGAGGAGAGGAAAATCCCTTGCACCTCCCTAAGACGTATCCTGATTGGTTGGTTGACTGGGTTTTATGGCATATCAACCTTTGTGGGTTATTTAATGCCAAATCCATTTCTATACAAATGATTAGCTCTATTTCAAACAATTAAGTTTAGCATAAGTACGTAGTTTAGTTCTATTTAACACATAGACAAGGCCCTATCAGGTGCTACCACTCCGGACTAGAGTGGACCTGAGAGCAATGACATTAAAGGGGTACTCCGCATTTCCCAAAGCTCCAGTATCATTGGAAACCTCACCATCGGTTTGTTTAGTGTTATATCTAGGACACTCGTTGGTTGGTTGGTTGGTTGGTTGGTGGGTCTTACCCCGCTGTAGAGGTGCAGTCGGTGTATTCTACGGCCCTAGCCAACTGGAGAAAACGTGTCCTGGATATGACACTAAAAGTGAGGCTCCACTTCTGCGGGTTTATGGATCAAATATAAAAATGTTTAATATGGTCCTAAATAACTTTAATATATTGACTCTTAAAGCATTTTTATTACAACAAAGCAAAAACCTAATTTGTATAAGGAATGTAACAATGCATTTTTGTACCATATTGGCGGGGTAGTAGCCATGGCTATCTATCTATCTATCTATTAGTTGGTGAGACAAAAAAATCATTACAGCACTCTTACTTAGATATATGGGAAGATTAATTTCTTCTAAAGAATGACAGTCGAATTCTAAAACATCAGTTCGGGCGACGCCCGCTGCAAAAACTTCGGAATAAATTCAAAGAGTGCTTGAAAACATTTTCGTTACATAAATTAATTTTGCTTAACAGTACTTGGATGATGCATTTAGCATGACGGAAGAAGAAGAAGAAGAAGAAGAAGAAGAAGAAGAAGAAGAAGAAGAAGAAGAAAGGCGTATTTAACATAAGGATTTCATTTGGGTTTCAGCCTCACTGGCAAAGGAAAATGGAAACGAGGCTGGTGGAATGATGTCATCTAAGTATATTGGTTCAGACAAAGCACACCAAAATTCGTCACTCCTTTAAATATTTTGTTATGCTTGCAAGACCCCATGAGCGAGAACAGACAAAAGTTGTTGGCAGGACAAATCATGGCTGCTTCACCACGACAATGTACCCACTCACAACGCCCCGAGTACCCAGCAGTTTTCGGCCGAGAGAAAGATCACCGCATTGTAACGACCCCCCCCATTTACCTAATCTTGCTCTCTGTGTCTTTTTTTTTTCCTTCAAGTTCGAGATGATCATCAAGGGAACTCGTTTTGAAAGCATGAAGGCCATCATCATCATCATCATCATCTTGTCGTACCATCAGCACGGATATCCCTGACCCTCTCTCGCTACCCCTCCCTATCGTTCATCGCTTTCGGTACGTCCTCAGCGCTACATCCCGTATCCTTACAGAGCTGCTGTAAGTTTGTTCGAGCTGGTCGCCCTGCTTTTGATCGGCCATGTGTAGGGGTCCATGGGAATACATCACTAATGAGCTCGTCCCTACTTCTCCAGCAGTGTCCTGCATGTCTGGTTCGTCTAATTTGGATAGTTTTCGTGATGGGTGGTCGGTAGCCGTACAGCTGCTGTTTTTTGGGGTGCTACCTCCAGGACCTGTTCTATATTGCTCGCAGCATTCTTGTGTAGTTGCTGTCAAACTTTTGATGAAGAGGGCCGTAAAGACGGACACGAGGGACATCCCAGAAGAATCCTTCCAGCAGTGCATGGCAGAGAAGGATTGGAATGTGCATTAGACTCGAAGAGGAAACCATGAAATTTGCAGTTTGAAATATATTGTTTGTGACACCAGTCCCGTTACTTTTCATATATACGACGATCATTAAATAAGTTTCCAGACTTTTTTTTTTTTTCGTATGGACACTTTTATTGATAGTACACACATGAAACTCTAGTCCCCTTCCAAGTAATCTCTTCCGGCTGCAATGCACTGATCGACATCTATGTTGCAATTTTTTGTATCTGTCTCAGTCTGCAGCTATCTATCTATCTATCTATCTAATTCTCTTTAATATCTATCTATCTATCTATCTATCTATCTATCTATCTATCTAAATCAGTTCTTAATTATTTACCAATCTCAAAATTAAACGTATGTTGATTCGCATATTTTTAAAAGAATAAATTAGTGCACTTTGAAATGACAAGTCTCACAACGTCTTCTGACAGACTTGAACCTTCAACTCGAAGAATCGTAAGCCCCAGAACTTATGGGGGGGGTCTTCTCCCTCTATGTTTATTTCCTAGCTTTACTTTTTTTTTCTTTCAGTTTTCTTTCCTTCGTTTTTTTCTATCTCTTCTTACTTTCTTTTTTTTTTAAATTTTCTTCCCTTCGTTCTTCCTTTATTATTTTCCCTTTCTTTATTTTCCTATCTTTATTTTCTATCTTTTCCGTCTTTCAACTTTCTTTTAATTTCCTTCCTTCCTTCCTTCCTTCTTTTAATTACCTTACTTACTTTCTTATCTTTTTCTTTCTTTAGTTTTTCTTCCTGTCACTTCTCTTCTCTTTTCTTCTTTCCTTACTTCCTTCTCTCTTTTCTTCCTTTTTCTATCGTTTCCTTCTTTCTTCTTTCTTTTAATTTCCTTCCTTCCTTCCTTCCTTCCTTACTTCCTTCCTTTAATTACCTAACTTTCTTAACTTTTTCTTTCTTTAATTTTTCATCCTTTTACTTCTCTTCTCTTTTCTTCTTCCCTTCCTTCTTTCTTTCTTTCTTTCCTTGCTTTTTCTATCTTTTCCCTCTTCCTTCTTTCTTTTAATTTCTTTCCTTCCTTCCTTCCTTCCTTCCTTCCTTTAATTACCTCACTTTCTTAACCTTTTCTTCCTTTTACTTCTCTTCTCTTTTCTACTTTCTATCCTTCCGTCCTTCCTTCTTTCTTTCCTTCCTTTTTCTATCTTTTCCTTCTTTCTACTTTCTTTTAATTTCATTACTTACTTCCATTAATTACCTTACTTTCTTAACCTTTTCTTTCTTTAATTTTTCTTCCTTTTACTTCTCTTCTCTTTTCTTCTTTCCTTCCTTCCTTCTTTCTTTCTTTCCTTCTTTCTTTCTTTCTTTCTTTCCTTCTTTCTTTCTTTCTTTCTTTCTTTCTTCTAATCTTCTTTTACTTTCATTCCTATTTCCATATTTCCTTTACTTTCATTCCTTTTCTCATCCCTTCTCTCTTTCTTTCCTTCTTTGCCATCTTTTCTCATTCTTTTGTCTCTTTTCTTAACTTCCTTCATTTCTTCCTTTCTTCCCTGATTTAACTTTTCTTCCTTCTATCCTTCCCTCCTTTACCATTCTGAATTCTTATCTTTACAATCACTGGGAGACTCTCTTCGTCAAGTCTCAGAAATCTGGAGTCTCCATCTTCAGACAGATGTAAGGGATCTTTTCAGAACACCCATTATTAGCTTCCCTTGCCGGCTTCTTTTACCGAGAGAAGTCCAAATAATAAACCTTTTTTTTCTTTCTTCTGACTAAGTATCATACGAAAGTCTCAAGTCGAAAGATGAGCTGAAAAACTTTCCCGCCGAGGTGCTAAAAAGGCGTGGATAGAGTAAAATAAGAAAGAATCAGAGTAACAAATATTCTCACTTGTTTGTCTTCGACTACAATAAGAGAAAACAGATATCATGTTAATATTTCTCAAGGTCTCCTCTTGACTTTGTATATCGTGAGTGCGTGCGCGCGCGTGTGTGTGTGTGATGACTTCATTGCTCCAGAGAGTGAAGATTGAAAAAGAGAGAAAGTACAATGCAGTGATGAGGAGAAAAGAGAGGAAAACAGAAGAAAGAGAACGAGAGACTTCGAAGTTCTCACGAATTGAGTACTCCGGTAGTCGATAGCGTATATGTGAACAAAAAAAAAAATGTATATGTGAAAATTTACGCTGAGAATAATGATATATTTATTGTTTGATATGTTATAAATGAAAAGTGCTCCGACGAATCTTAGTTTGGTTTGCGTAGATCCATTTACAACGATGCTTGGTGAGTGTTCGTAAAGTCAGCCGTGTTTCGATCCCAGCTTGAAGCATCCCGCGTGTCTAACCACACTGAGGAGTTGTGATACAACGAAACAGTCTGTGGAAAACAATATATATATATACACACACACAAGAATGCACGATATATATATATATATATATATATATATATATAAGAATTGAATTTTTTTCTTTATATATATATATATATATATATATATATATATATAAAGAAAAAATGCAATTCTTAGGTGTCATTATATATATATATATATATATATATATTTATTGAACACTCTAAAGATTTTACGGAGTATATACACTTTTAACGATGAATTTTAATCATCATTATTCGAGTGCATGCATACACAACACACACACACACACACACACACACACACACACACACACACACATATATATATATATATATATAGCCTTGAGCTACCGAAACTGTGTTATCACCCTGGATGGCGGCTGATGAGGCTAGGGTATCGCACGTGCTTCCACACGTTGTATGATGAAAATATATATATATATATATATATATATGGGGGGATACGACTCACACACACACACACACACACACACATATATATATATATATATATATATATATATATATAGCGAAGACATAGTCAACGGTACTTGGTTGGTAACTGTCAGTTCCTTGTCTGTGCGTTCATCAGTATTGGTATCTAATTTGAATAAATACGCTTAATTAATCATATCAAACATTCTTATTTATAAATATACCAACACACACACACACACACACAGATATATATATATATATATATATAGATATATATATAGATAGAGAGAGAGAGAGAGAGAGAGAGAGAAGTAAACGGAACGAAAAGATCAAAGAAATGGAAATAGGAAGGAAATTAAAGGAAGGAAAGAAGAAAGAAATTGTTGCTGGTAATTCACTTGTTGGGGAGCCTCATAAAAGTAGGGATTACTAATTTATTTATTATACTAAAATAATTATTTAATTCTAATTAAAGATCACTAATTAAGTTCATATTTTCTTCAAGACGGAGATGTCTAAAATAAATGCGAAGTATTTTCGCATAATTAGAATCAGTAATCTGGTTATAAAACAAAAATGTTTAAATCGGTAAATATCTTCATTGGCACAGTCTCTTAAATAGAAAAATTATTTATTCACAAAATTTTTCACTGTTCAAGATTTACCTTTTGTAGTCACACCAGTCCGTTGCAAGTACCGGTTCTTGTCAGATCTCTGAAGTTAAGTGTCGATGAGTCAATTCACTTCTTAGATGGGTGACCACTTAGGACCTACAGGTATGTGTGCCAGAATAATAAAGTGTAAGTATTTGTCTACTCCACTCCAGGAGGATGTGACACAATGTCAAATTTAAAAAAAAAAACATCAGGGTTTTATTTCAGAGTTTTCCTTCTAGGTAGGTTACCTTACCAAGGCTAAATATATATTTAGGTGCCCGTGGTGTAATCGTTATCGTCGTAGGAAATGAACATGGCGACTCGAGTTCAAATCCTAGACGAGACTGATTGCATTTCACATAGCACTAATACCCTTGGGAAAGGTATGAATCCAATTATTCTCCCTCCAGCTATGGGTAAATAGTAGGACAGACTAGGTTCTTCAGCCTTGGTGAGGCGATTAGTCTAGGAGAAGGAAAACTGAATTCAAACCTGTTAAACTCCGCTTAAAAATTGACCTTGTGTCATATCCTGCCCGAGCGGAAGGGTTGGTAAATAGAACCTTACCAAGGCTAAATAGCCTACTCTACTGTATTATGTACACATAACTGAGATAAACATTAGCGTAAATGAAAAACGGCCGCGTCAAGGATTTGAACTCAGATCACCAATTCCATTTGATACGACTATTTTCCCTTATGTTTAACGCTTAGTAAAAAGCTACAACCATAAAAACATATACTCTAAACAATCTGTGTACCAATGCTTAGAAAAAGAAAGAAAGAAATTAAGCATTGATGATCCTGTTGGTTGGTTGGTTTGGTTTTATGGCATATAAACCTTTGTAGGTTATTTGACGCCAAAACCTCTTTATACATATACGTGGTGCCTTCAATAGGTTTCCAGACTTTTTTGTAGAGGCATTTAGAATTGTCGCAGACTCTAGAAAATTCACTATGTTATTGCTATACATCTTATAAGAAGACTGACCAATTTTTATGATTTCAACGTCAAATGAACAGCTACAGCAGCAATTGGAATACATCCTACTAAAACCTAATTGTCACCGCTGGTGAATTTCAAAAATGCAATCTGGACGTGAGGAAGAACGATATGCAATAAAATTCTGTTTTAAACTTGGAAAAATGCCACAGAAACGTATGGAATGCTTCAGACTGCTTTTCGACCATCTTGTATGAATCGAGCATCAGTTTTTGAGTGGCATAAGAGATTCAAGGAAGGCAGGGAGTCTGTGAGGGATGATGAGAGGTGTGGGAGGAGTAAGGACGTCAATACACCAGAGTTAATTGGGCAAAGGTTTACGGTTAGGGTTACTATGTTGAGGCTCTAAGGGAGTTCTTCCTTGGGAAGAGGCCAGCACTCTTCAAATCGGGTCTGTGGCATTTCCACCAGGACAATGAACCAGTCCACAACTCCATCCTTGTCACAGACTATTTGACCAAGATAGGCATGAACACAGTTCTTCAGCTTCCCTACAGTTCAGACCTTGCTCCCTGTGACTTTTGGTTATTCCCTAAGCTCACAGGCTGTCGTTATGAGAGAATTGAGGAGATGAAAGAAGCTGTGATGAACGTCATTGACACGCTCACACAAGAGGACATCTATGGGGCCTCCAGAAGTTGTTGGAACGGTATAACAAGTCCATTGCAGTCGGAGGTGATTACTTCGAAGGGGACTAGAGTTTCTTGTGTGTACGCTCAATGAAAGTGCCCATACGAAAAAAGTCTGGAAACTTATTTAATGATCCTCGTATGAGTAAATATAGATGATTAGTAAACAGATTTTGTTGATAACATTTTTAAAAGAACCTAAGTTCATTTTTTTGCACAATTAAATATTGCTATGCAACAGTAACAAATTAGCATCAATCATTTGTTTTCACATTGTTAAATTTTGTTTGTTTTGGTTGAGTTTTATGGCATATCAACCATTGTAGGTTATTTAACGCCAAATCCTCTTCATACATATATATTAAATACATAGGATTTGGTTTCGTTGTGTTTTATGGCATATCAACCCTTGTAGGTTATTTAATGTTAAATCCTCATTATACATATATATTCGATATATAGTATGTTTTTGTTTGGGATTATGGCATATCAACCATTGTAGGTTATTTAACGCCAAATCCTCTTCATACATATAAATTAAATACATAGGATTTGGTTTGGTTGGGTTTTATGGCATATCAACCCTTGTAGGTTATTTAATGCCAAATCCTCTTTATACATATATATTAAATATATAGGATTTGGTTTGGTTGGGTTTTATGGCATATCAACCCTTGTAGGTTATTTGATGCCAAATCTTCGTTATAAATTAAATATATATATGATTTGCTTTGGTTGGGTTTTATGGCATATCAACCATTGTGGGTTATTTAATGCCAAATCCTTTTTTTACATTTATATTAAATATATGATTCCTAAACCCATTCTATAGATAACATTTTTAAACATTCCTGAGCTCTTTTTTTCACACAGTTAAATGGTTTCATTTATTTCTATCTAATACAAATAATTCTATTAGTTATAAATCATTTGTTTGCACACAGTTTAATGTTTTCAAGCATTACTATGTATCACTAACAATTCAATTAAACATAAGCCATTTGTTTACACACAGTTAAATGATCAAACAGTTCTATTTCTAACAATTCAATTTAGCATAAGTGCACAGTTTAAATGTCAAACTTCTATTTGACCCATGGATAGGTCCCTATGACGTGCTACCACTGCTGGCCAAAGTGGATCTGGGAGCGATGGCAATCAAGGGGTACTCTGCATTCCCCAAAGCTCCAGCATTACTGGAGCCTCACCATCAGATTGTTTAGTGTCATATCCAGGGAAGGCTTACCCCTCTGCTGAGATATTGTCGGTGTATCTGGTAGTCCTATCTGACTAGGCCTGCCTCTTCAGTACTTAGACGGTTGACCACTTGATAACTGCTGGTACTGTTAGCAACTTGGGGCATTTGACCCAGACTAAGCAAAGCTTAGTAAATAGTTATTTACTAAGCTTATGTTAGTTGTGGCACAAGGCCAGGGGTATGGATCACCCTATGAAAAACAAATTCACTAACATGTGTAACAATAAAGATAAAACAAATAGCTGGGATCTAAGCCCTTGCCTCTTACCCGACGTAGGCGAATAACTTAGCTAGTAGATAAAAGAAAAGAAAAGAAGGGAAAGGAGGACGAAGGAAAGAGAGAGAGAGAGAGAGAGAGAGAGAGAGAGAGAGAGAGAGAGAGAGACAGCGGGGAAGGTGTGATATCTTTGTATATTCATCATACCCTCCCTTTTTTTTACACATGTACCCTCACATACGTTGTCTCGTAAGCATAAATCTAAGGTTATACCGGAAGTGATAGGGCTTGAAGTCACTTGTAACTGGAACGAGGCAGGAAGTGGGATGTTTGGATTGCCTATCTCCTTCTCCCCTCCTTGTCTCCCTCACTCTTCACACCCCTTCTCAATTTACCCTTTCCCTCGCATCAGATCGCACGATTTGCTGAGAGTAAATGCTTTCTCCACACAGTGTATGTTCTTTTTGCACTTGCATTATCCTGTTTCTTACACACACGTAAAGCTTCGCGCATCCACGTCGTGGCACAATGGTTAACGCGCTATGCTAGCAGACTATTGCGTCTATGTAACTGAGATCGATTCTCACTGTGCAGTTCATCATTTTTTTTTTTTTTTTGCTAGAACGGAGAACTAAACCGAATTGTGGACTTTGTAAAAGAGTTTTACTCATTTCTAACGTATACTTTTAAAGAGTGCCTAAAATGGCCTTCGGTGGCTGATTGATTCATTTTAACGGCATGTCAACATATCTAGGGTTATTCTATGCCAAGAGGTTAGTGATTCACGTTCATTGTAAGTTCATGTGTGTAGTCCCATCGAATAAGTAAAAGTAAAGTTGGTGACCGTAGTCGAGGGCGACCAGAAAGCTCCCTTTTCAATAGCTACTACACCGAGCTGTAGGGGAGGGCGTTACTTCTTTCCCTGGATTGCTCCACTTTACCCTTGATACGTACCTTACATTGCTGAGCGTTAAGCAAGGAGGTATCTAGTACTATTTTTAAAGTCTTTGGTATGACTCGACCTGAGATTGAACCCCGGTCTTCCGGACCATTGGCGAACACTCTATAAGTAATATTTCTAAACAGATCGATTTTACACGTAGATGGGAACTCTGGTCAATAAAAAAAATTTTTCAGATTACGCACCGACAAATTTAAATTTGTTTCGATCACAAGAACATTTTGTAAGTGGCGGAACATTCAGAAAAAAAAAAAAAGAAGTTGAAGATAATCTTTCAAATTTTTTTCGGAGTAAAACGCGAAATTCTTTTTTAGCTCAGTTCGCCGGGGCAGTAGAATACACCGACTGCATCACTGCAGATGGGTAAGACTCCCCCAACCCACAACGAGTGTCCTGGATATGACACTAAACATTCTGATGGTGAGGCTCCAGTAATGCTGAAGCTTTGCGGAATGCAAAATAAACCTTTATTGCCATAGCTCCCGGGTCCACTCTGGCTCAGAGTGGTAGCGCTTGATAGGGTCTTATCAAGGCGTTAAATAGAACTGTTTGAAATTTAAACTGTGTGCAAAAAATGATTTATGCTAAACGGAATTGTTTTAAATAGAACTTCTTAATCATTTAATTGTGTGTAAACAAATCACTGATATTTAATAGAATTGTTAGGGATACATAGCAATACTTGGAGCCATTTATCTGTGTGCAAAGGAGTAAGTTAAGGATCGTTTGAAAATTTTATCAACAAATCCTATATATTTAATATATATGTATAAAGAGGATTTGGCATTAAATAACCTATAATGGTTGATATGCCATAAAACAAAACAAAACCAAATCCTATATATTTAATATATATGTATAAAGAGGATTTGGCATTAAATAACCTACAATGGTTGATATGCCATAAAAGCCAACCAAACCAAACCCTACATTTTTAATATATATATATATATACAGAGCAGATTTGGCATTAAATAATGGTTGATATGCCATAAAACCTAACCAAAACAATTCAGACGATATTTCTTAAAACATTTTGCCGTCTCGTTGAGTTGCAGTCGTTGAAGACGGTGACAACATCTTGATGATAATATTTGAATAAGTTTAACCTTTATCTGTGTTTATATCCTCTCTGGTAAAACGTCATTACTTTTCGAACATCCTAATATGCATACTGGGTTCAGGTTGAATAGTCTCGCCGCAAGACTGACAACCAATGGCTTGCGTGATGATAACTATAAATTAAACTAACGCCAGTTAATCACGCATGGTTGAACACTGTCGCCAACATTTCTACAACTTCCGGTATTTTTGTTTAGGACATACAAAACATGAAGCAAGATTTTTCTCCCATCTATCATCAGTTTATCCCGCCAAAAAAGAAAAAAAAGAAAGAAAGAAAAAACACAAAAAAGAATAATCCTTTCCTCTGCTCATTTCCGAACCTTCTTTTCTATGACTACCCCGACCAGAACCCTTTATCTTCTTACTTCACAGCCCTGTCTTTTCTTTCTGCCACTCTAATTCGCAACCCCCACTTCTTCGCCCATCTTTTCTTTACTTTCGCTCGGGAAAAATAGTGCATCTGGTAAAGGAGGTAATAGCGTTGGCAGGAAGCGCTGGGTTTCAGTCACGGTGCGATTTCGGGGTTGAGGGCGATGGAGTTGGTTTGGCGCCGAACACACGATTGATAAACCCTCCTTTTCCCTCCCGACCTTTTTTTTTTGTATGCTCTCCCTCTGACCTCTTCCCTTTGACCTTATGTCACTCATGTCAACCGACCCACAACAAATAAACGTTTATCAGCTTCCCAGGAAATCAATTCCTCCTCGAACCCCTTCGCCCCCCCCCAAGAAAAACGATATACAGGAAGATTGGTTCGGGAGTCTGAGAGACGATAGGGTTTTTCTTTGGTTAGGGGTGGGGGTTGAGAACAGGGGTAAAAAAAAAGTAGGGGTCAAAGGATGAGTAGGGTTTGGAGATAGATGTAAGGGGTCGGAAAGGATCCAGACTGAAGGTTTCTTTTATTGGGGAATTTTACATAGAGGCTTATTCTAAATTAAATCAGATTTATCCAGATTAAGGCAGATTTATTAATCAATTGATAATTTTGGAGACTGATTCTGAAAATTCAGACACTTATTGAACTAAGAAATCTAGAGAGAAGATTATTTGTCACCTTGCGTATCAACACTTTTTATTATGTAAAAATAACACTTTTATGATGAGAAATGAAAGATTTTTGATGATGGCCAAATACATTTGACTGGTAGTATATTGTAACGTAATGGCCAAGGGATTTCGGTTCATGCCTTTTAGTTTAGTTAGGCTTAGAACCTTTCGGCTCAGCACATGGGTTAGTTAGGTGCAAACCTTGATGTAGGTGGTAAAGCGCGCACGGGGCGTACCACTCAGAGATGTCACAATAGCCCGAGATGACGGAACGAGGTGACAGGGTGCGAGTGACGTCACGCACCGGAATCGCGCGGAAGTTTGTGGGAGATTCGAAGAAAGATGGGGAGTTGAAAACTAGACTCCGAATGAAGAGGTTCGACTTTTGGGGCTCGCTGAGGCGAGACGAATTTGTGCGCCGTAGGTGCCGCACGAGATAGGGGCCAAATGAATAAGACGACATAGCGAGATTGTGTCTCTCCCCCTTATGTCGAAACCTTTAACTCAAAGTTAATAAAAAGGTTTCGTGCCTGAACAAGAAGTCGTTACGTGTTTTCGAATTTCAAGATTACTATGTTCTTCATATGTTCTATCGTTACGAACATTGTATGTCTATTTCGCACATGGCGTTAATTGTGGCTATAGTACAATATATGTAATATAATGGCCGAGGGATTTCGGTTTCATGCCTTTGGGTTTAGTTAGGTGGAGAACCTTTCGGCTCAGTGCATGGGTTACTTAGGTGCAACGTTAACACAGGTGTTCACTCGCACGGAGCGGACGTGTCACTCAGAGATGTCACAAAAGCCCAGATGGGAAACGGGGCTAGCAAGTGCGAATGACGTCATGCACCGGAAGCGCACGGAGGATTTTGGGATTTGGAAAAAGTCAGTTAGCAGAGTTGAGACCTGCCTCTGGAGAAGACGGTTGGCTTTCGCTTTCTCGCGGAGGCCTTTGTGGCGGGTGCCACATGTGTTGGGGGGGGGGGGCGATGAAAAAGCCAGGATAGAAAGAATGTGTATCTCTCTCCTTATGTCGAAGAACCTTTAAACTCAAAGGTAATAAAAAGTTTCGTACCTGAACTGAGAAGTCGTTACGTGTTTTTCGAATTTCGAGATTCCGATGTTCTCTTTTATGGACATTCGATGTACGTTTCACACATAATCATAACAAGGCTATGGTACATATATACGTGGTGCCTTCAATAAGTTTCCAGACTTTTCTTGTACAGGCATTCAAAATTGTCGTAGACTCTTGATAATTCACTATGTTATTGCTATACATCTTATGAGATGACTGACCAATTTTTATGATTTCAGCTTCAAATCAACACCTACAGCAGCAATTGGAATACACCCTACTAAAGCCAGATTGTCACAGCTGGTGATTTTCAATAATGCAATCTGGACGTGAGGACACTAGAAGAACGATATGCAATAAAATTGTGCTTTAAACTTGGAAAAAATGCCACAGAAACGTATGGAATGCTTCAGACTGCTTTTCGAGCATCTTGCATGAATCGAGCATCAGTTTTTGAGTGGCATAAGAGATTCAAGGAAGGCCGGGAGACTGTGAGGGATGATGAGAGGTGTGGGAGGAGTAAGGAAGTCAATACACCACAGTTGATTGGCCAACGGGTTACGGTTAGGTTTACTATGTTGAGGTTTTAAGGGAGTTCCGGAAGAGATTCCTTGGGAAGAGGCCAGCACTCTTCAAATCGGGTCAGTGGCATTTCCACCAAGACTGTACCAGTCAACAACTCCATCCTTGTCACAGACTATTTGACCAAGATGGGCATCAAGACAATTCCTCAGCCTCCCTATAGTCCAGACCTTGCTCCCTATGACTTTTGGTTATTCCCTAAGTTCAGAGGCTGTCGTTATGAGCTCAGAGGCTGTCGTTATGAGGAAATGAAAGAATCTGTGACGAAGGTCTTTGACACGCTCACACAAGGGGACTTCCATGGGGCCTTGAAGAAGTTGTTGGAACGGTAGAACAAGTGCATTGCAGCCGGAGGAGATTACTTCGAAGGGGACTAGAGTTTCATGTGTGTACTATCAATCAGATTTTATAGTATTCGGCGGGAATTGATTGATATATTTTCCCTAATTGTCTATTTCTCAATTACTTTCTGTCCGACTTTGGGCCATCATCTTAAGTGTCTTTAGCTACTGACACTATTTATCGAACAATTTTAAAAGTAAACGCTACACACTGCAACGGACCAGATGCTCTTCTTCTTACAAAGTAGTAATGTACATACAAAAGTTACATCACTTTTATAATACATCCTCCCCTGATGATTGCACAAAGTCGAAATTTGTATTTATATATATATATATTAAAATGATAAAAATAGAAGAAATAGTAAAATTTTAAATTTGAAAAAGTTTGTTCTACCAACGAAGCAAGTCAAGTCCTTTATAGAAACTAAAAAATTGTAATATTAACTTGCAATTTCCTTATACTGATACATAAAATTTTAATATATATCCAATCAGGTTATATATTATATATGGCCGGTTACTCTACCTATCAGCCCGCGCCCATCTCTTCCCTTCACTTCGTTCTTTGGTTGTCTTATTAATGGCCTTGAGGAGATGCCCGTGGAGTAATGGTTATCGTCGTAGGAAATGGACACGGCGACACGAGTTCAAATCCTGACGAGACTGATTGCATTTCACATAGTACTAATACCCTTGGGAAAGGTATAAATCCAATTATTCTCCCTCCAGCTATGGGTAAATTGTAGGGCAGACTAGGTTCTTTAGCCTTGGTGAGGCAGCTAGTCTAGGAGAAGGAAAACTCCGAATTCAAACCTGTTAAACTCCGCTTAAAAATTGACCTTGTGTCATATCCTGCCCGAGCGGAGGGGTTGGTAAATATGTATTAGTGGCCTTGTGTCACTCTGCTATTGACATCTTTGTTTTTATTCGATGTGTTCCGTTGTTATCTGCCATTGTTTAGTTGGTCTCTGCAGTGACGAGGAATAACAACGAGGTCTCAGTATTTATGTGCCTATTTGTTACTTTCAAAGGCATTTTGCTTTCAACACCCAGTACGGCTAACGGGGAATTAGCGAGCAGAGATGGAACTTTCAACCGCTCGAATCGAGCGTTTCTCATTAACACGTGATTCGCACATGATCTTTTTTTCCAATCCAAGCCAGGACTGTGCAAACCCTGCACATTCCATACACACCAGGGTTACTGGGCGATTCTTCATTCTTTCCTAAATTTAGAATTTATCACTTACAAATCTCAAATACCGTCTCAGCATTTATTTATTTTTACTGTACGCAGAGAAATCCACTTTCTGCTAAAAATTAATAAATAGATAAAAACGAAAATAAAACAAAGAGGATCTAAATAATATACGCGGCCCCCTCCACATTTTGGCTGTGGAGTGCGAAATTGATCGCTTGGTCTCAGGGAGCCGTCATTTTCCTTCCCCACAAGCAATACCTGCTTTGAAGGCCTAAGTTCATTGTTTGGCACCTGAAGCGTCCCAAAAGCGGAATGTGGCCGGAATCAAGCGTTTTTGTGACGGCTGCACATGAGTCTAGATTCATGGTTAACCCCCCTCCCCCTCACACACATTGAAATGATCTTGTGCCTAATCCTACCCGTTGGGAGGTTGGATAAATATCGCGGCTTCTCTTGACTTCGTGTGATACTTTTGATATTGTTTTGAAAAATGTCTGTTTTTCTCCACAGATCCTTTTGGACATCTATTAAATACCGTTTATATATATATATATATATATATATATATATATATATATATATATATACCTATTCTTATCTATCTATCGTTTTCATATATATATATATATATATATATATATTTCATTTAGAAATAAACAAACCGGTCGAAATTGTTGCTCTGTAATGTCTGTTACATTGAGCTCTTTCCCAAGAAAATGTAAATGTTCACTTTTGAATAGTTTCCTTGTCCTGATGGAATTACTCCCAACTCCGGCTTAACTGGACCAAATAGTTCATATATATATATATATATATATATATATATATATATATATATATATATATATATATTCACATCTATCTATCTATCTATCTATCTATCTTGTATTTTAATAAAGGTTTTTAAAACCGAAGAAAGAAAAAAAAATTGAACACAGAGTATGTTTTTGGTGGGGGGTGCCATTTATTTCTTTTTTCATTCGGGTTCAGCCAAGCTCCCTTTTTATCCAGCACCTCTTTGGCTCATTAACTTTTCTTTACAAATTCTTTTTCTTCTTCTTTTTTTTCTTCTTCTTCTTCTTGGCAACTTGTTCACCTGTAGGAGTAATTACTGTTCTCTAATGTCCAAAACAGCTTAAGAAAATAGAGACTAGTTTGCTAATAGGGTATCTGGGAAAGAGATGATTACAGACCCGAGACCCATTACGTACCTCTCTCTCTCTCGAAACACTGTTCTGCCAGACCCTACCCGACTACCCAACCACACCTTGGTAAAATCCTTTTATATTTGTAAGCAAGGGTTGTGAAGAGAGTCGTATAAATCGTCATCTATTCGCGCTAATTCCTGGGGATGCGATAATTTACACACAGACTAATAGGTTTTCAGGTATATTTTTGTATTATTGACACATAGATGATTCCAAAAGGAAGTAACCACACAAACACACGCGCGTGTGCATACACACACTCAAACACACACACACACACACACACATATATATATATATATAAGTAAGTAAAGTTGGCGACCATAGTCGAGGGTAACCCGAAGGCTCCCTTTTCGATAGCTACTACACCAATGTGTAGGGGAGGGCGCTACTCCTTCCCTGGATTGCTCTACTTTAACCTTGATCCGTACCTTATAATCCTGAGTGTTAAGCAAGGACGCATCAAGTACCATTTTTTGAGTCTTTGGTATGACTCGACCTGGGATTGAACCCAGGTCTCCCGGGCCATTGGCGAACACTCTAAAAAGCAAAGTTGGCGACTGTAATCGAGGGCGACCAGAAGGCTTCCTTTTCAATAGCTACTACACCGAGCTGTAGCGGAAGGCTCTACTCCTTTCTCTGGATTGCTCCACTTTACACTTGATACGATCCTTATATGCTCAGTGTTAAGCAAGGAAGCATCAAGTACCATTTTTAAAGTCTTTGGTATGACGCGACCTGGGATTGAAACCAGGTCTCCCGGACCATTGGCGAACACTCTACCCACTGGGACGTCTTTTTTTTTCAACTTTTCTGGTTTTATTAAAAGTAAACAGATATAAGAATTAAGCCAATAATTTTTTCATAATCCTTTTCTCCGTATTTAACGGTTTGCGACCATTGGCCAATGTCAAAAATAAGAATGAAACAAGGTTCCAAAGACTCCTAATACGATTGGTATTACTGTCACCCTTATGCTTTTCATATCACTGGCAGGATCCAGGTCTCTTCCAAGCCTTTCGCTTTCTTTTATTTTCACTGTATTGTCCGAACCATTGGCCTAGTTGGGTAGATTGTTCGCCAATGGCCCAGGAGGCCGGGGTTCAATCCCATGTCAAAGACTCAAAATTGATACTTGATGCCTCCTTGCTTAACACTCAGCATTATAAGGAAAGGTTCATAGGTAAAGTGGAGCAACCCAGGAAAAGGAGTAGCATCATACACCACACCTCGGTGTAGTTGCTACTGAAAAGGGAGCCTTAGGGTCACCCTCGACTATGATCACTAAATTTATTAATGGTATGGTACGCCAGGACGACAAAATCCGCTAAATTAAAAGTTATTTTCCTCTTGTGAATTAATAATACAACGTACAGGAACAAAATATGGAACAGGGAGGATTAGATTTATGCCTTTACTACAAGTAGTGGAAGCAAAATAAGGAATAATTATTAAAACTTTTTTAAAAGTCCAATTTAAAAAAAACGCAATAAATCTAAATTTTCATGTGTAGCTCTATTATTCTAGCAATTTTCATCAAAACTAAAGCCAATATGAGTGATCAAGAAAGAAAAAAAACGACAAAGAATCTATAATTTGTTTAACGCCGATCCAAGCCAAAAGAATTTCCGAAATAATTGGAGTCCAGACCTTAACCCCCCTTGATTACACTATATGGATCGTTTTAGAAAATAAAACAAATGCAACTTCCAATCCAAATATTGGTTCGCTTGAGACTGCTATTGAGAAGGAATGGAAGAAAATGTCTGAAGAGTTTATCTTCTCGGAGTGGCATGTGATATCTTGTCAGTTAAAATCGAAGGCCTATGTACGTACGTATAAGGCTAGTCAAAATTAGCCCTGGCCCCTGCGACAGATTGCTTAAACACCTAGTCTCGGTTGGCGAAATGAGAGAGGCGGTGGTTATACCACATGGCTAAAAATTCCCAGGACCAGACTCGCTTTGTGCGTTTTTTTTTGTTTTTTTTTTCTTAATACCGTGTCCCGTCTGAAGACCAGAACACACAACACTCCAATCCCATCCTGAAAAGCTGATGTGTGCGTGTGTGCGCATGCGCGTGCCCATGCGCGTTGGTCATTATATTTAATTCTTTTCACGGACTGGAATGGAATGTGGGTTCTCAATAGCATTTTTCTATTTCTTTAGCTTTAAGAAGACGTCTAGAAGAACTAATCATTCGCTTTGGCCATCTGATTGTTAAATCTCATTGTTCATGTTCCTCTTAACGCATTCAATAAGCAATCTCGATACACAATGGTCGAAATCGAGGTAATCAAAATGGAGCCTACAAGAGTGTCAACGGTCATCGAGATAAGAAAGGAACATTCTGAATGGCTCTTTTTGTGTAAAACAAGCAGTGGAGAAGCTCAAAGTTTCACGGTCGGTCGATTTCGACGATAATATTTTTCTTATAGAGGGAGAGATGATAACGATTTGCATTATCGTCCTATTAAATTTTATTCCCATTTTCTTACTGAGAGAGAGAGAGAGAGAGAGAGAGAGAGAGAGAGAGAGAGAGAGAGAGAGAGAGAGAGAGTGTGTGTCAAAAGCTCTGAACTTATAGATAAGTGAAGCCGAAATTACCGGTTCGGGTCCAATCATCGAAATAAAACTCTTTTGACAATTTTATAAAATGAGATGAGCTTTGTCACTGGGGTTCTAACCCCTTGCCAGTAACTCCCTCATTGAAGCATAAAGGGTTGATGTAGTTTGATTTGATTTAACAGAAACACACACACACACACACACACACACACACACACACACACACACACACACACACACACACATATATATATATATATATGTGTGTGTGTGTGTGTATTTATATATATATATGCTTGAAGAATCTCGCGAGTCTAGCCATACTGATGAATTGTGATCCAACGAAACAGTCCGTCGGTGGATGACAATATATGAAAGTAAATATGGATTAAAATCCGACAGTATGAAGGTAGCAGAAAAACATAATCCAAATAGGTGAATATATTATGACGTAAAGTCGACGTTAACGTTTCGGTTTCAGTAACCATCATCAGGACTTGGATATCAAAATAGTTCACACAGCGATGGATGTTTGCTGAGATGACTGGAGCAAACAAAGAAATATACAACGAAAAGATACATAAACGTGCACATAGCGTTGATAATTCAAAAGTCATTAGAATGTGTCTGGCACGTGGAAAAATATTTGAAAATGTTTGATTTCCCAAAGAAACGAGACAAAACCTCCCGTTTATTGAGAAATACGCAACAAGTAAGTTTTTATAAGTATAGATCGTTTGGAATCATCCATGTTAAATGTTATGTAAGATTGTATTTGGTATTTGTTTTTCCGAAAAGACAGTATGAAAGTAAATATGGATTAAAATCCGACAGTATGACGGTATCAGAAAAACATAATCCAAATAGGGGAATATATTATGATGTCAAGTCGACGTTAACGTTTCGGTTTTAGTAACCATCGTCAGGACTTGAATATCAAAATAGTTCACATAGTTCTTTGGGAAATCCAACATTTTCAAATATTTTTTTCCACGTGCCAGACACGTTCTAATGTCTTTCGAATTATCATATTTACCAACCCCTCCGCTCGGGCAGGATATGACACAAGGTCAATTTTTAAGCGGAGTTTAACAGGTTTGAATTCAGAGTTTTCCTTCTCCTAGACTAGTTGCCTCACCAAGGCTGAAGAACCTAGTCTGCCCTACTTTTTTTACCAACCCCTCCGCTCGGGCAGGATATGACACAAGGGCAATTTTTAAGCGGAGTTTAACAGGTTTTTAATTCAGAGTTTTCCTTCTCCTAGACTAGTTGCCTCACCAAGGCTGAAGAACCTAGTCTGTCCTACTATTTACCCATAGCTGGAGGGAGAATAATTGGATTCATACCTTTCCCAAGGGTATTAGTGCTATGTGAAATGCAATCAGTATCGTCCAGGATTTGAACTCGTATCGCCGTGTTCATTTCATGTCTTTCGAATTATAAACGCTATGTGCACGCTTATCTATGTTTTTCTTGTATATTTCTCAATTGCTCCTGTCATCTCAGCAAGCATCCATCGCGATGTGAACTATTTTGATATCCAAGTCCTGATGATGGTTACTGAAACCGAAACGTTAACGTCGACTTTACATCATTGTATATCAGTTTTGCTTCTCGTGGGGTGTTGTCGCCAGGACTTGTTCAATATTGCTCTCAACATTCTTGTGTAATTGCTGCGTTTCATTTTATCGGTCAGGTCTGATTTCCATATGATATATATATATATATATATATATATATATATATATATATATATATATATATATATATAAACAAATAAGAATAAACAGTCGTTTAACAATTCTTTAATGAATTATTCATTCATAAATACACACATACATACATATATATTAAATACATGCATATATATACGTATATATATATACATGCATATATATATATGCGTATATGTGCGCACGCAAATTTGCTTTAAGCAAATCTCTGGGATCCTCATTAAGTTTTGAATATTCTATGGCAACTGTAGCATTGATTCGTGTACTTTTAAAATCCACAGTAGCTACAATGCGTTATTATTTAATAATGAAGATGAAGCCGTTCGTTGCAGAAGTGACGGCTCTTGGGATGAGAGGGGCATATTGATAATATAATAATAAAAGATTTTCCCCTGCACACTATTTCAGATATTTCACTATCATGTTTTCCGACATTTTGAAGATGGCGACAGATTTAGGTCAAGACGCCAGTGATAATTAGTTTTGCTCTTCAAGAAAATTGAGAAGAATATGCGTGAAAATTTAAAAAAAAAAAAAAAGAAAAAAAGAAAAAAGAAAGAGAAATAAATTATAAATAATCTTTTTTTTTTTCTCTCCCGCTGTCCTTCAACCCGCTAAATAATTCAGTTGTGAACAAGTTGTGAATTGTGGATAGGGAAATACAATTTAAAAGCGTCGTCCTTTATGAGGTTGACAGCAGACATCGTATTACCAGGGATATATATATATATATATATATATATATATATATATATATATATATACTGATTTTAACGGTATGTCGACCTGTTTAGAGTTATTTCCTGCATTGAGGTTGGATAATTGCGTTCATTGTACGCTTATATTTACGTTTTTTGTGTTGTTGTTTCTCAAGAGTTTTTTGTTGCACATAGTTATATAGTATCAACTATTCCTATCTAATATAAATAATTAGTACACAGTTGTATGGTTTCAAGGTTGGGTTTGATTTGGTTTCTTTTTTCATTGGCATATGAACCTTAGTGGGTTATTTAATGCTAAATCCACCCTTTTGAAAGAACAGTAGTGGTGCTATTTAACTGAGTTGGGTGTAAAAGGGGGTTAATACCTTTCTCTCTCGAAAGTGAACGTAATCGTATGACCGGAAATCGAACTCGCCTACTACGAATGCTGCGAGCAATATTGAACAAGTCCTGGCGGCAACACCCCACAAGGCCCCAACTATACGGCCACCTGCCTCCCATCACGAAAACTATCCAAGTTAGACGAACCAGACATGCAGGACACTGCTGGAGAAGCAGGGATGAGCTCATAAGTGATGTACTCCTATGGACCCCCACATATGGCCGGGCAAAAGTAGGACGACCAGCTCGAACATACATTCAGCAGCTATGTGAGGATACGGGATGTAGCCCTGAAGACCTGCCAGAGGCGATGAACGATAGGGAGAAGTGGCGAGAGAGGGTCAGGGATATCCGTGCTAGTGGCACGACATGATGATCCAACGCATTAACCTTGATGCTATGGAGACTTCTTCAAATTAGATAGAGATGAATCGACTAAGATAGATCACAACTTTCGAATGGCATTCAAGACCTCCCAGCGAGAGAAGGTTTGGGATGTCCGTGCTAGCGGCACGACATGATGATGATTATGATTCCTATCCAATACAAATAATTGTCGGGTTTCATGTAGTTATTTCTTTTTAATAAATCATTTATTTTCACAGGGGAGGATCGATTACAAAAGTGATGAAACTTTTGTTTTTGCATATTACTACTACGTAAGAGCGTCTTTACCGTAGCGTTTGCTTTTTAAATTGGTTTCTATAATTAGTGTCATTTCTATAATTACTGATGATGGCCCAAAGTCGGGCAGAAAGTACTAGGGATACATACAACTATGGACAATTGATAAATTCCCTCCGAATACGATAAAAGTAATACGGGAATTCGAACGGATCCAGAAGAAAATATGTAGACATAAAATGTCTATTATTTTTACTGAAATTTGTATTAACGAAGAAATGCTGCCAAAATATACATATATATATATATATATATATATATATATATATATATATATATATGTATTTTTATATTTATATATGTATTTTTACAATATATATATATATATATATATATATATATATATATATCTTGTTCTAGATGTCCTATACACACACTCAGAAAATGAAGATTAACGTCCAATGTAGTCTCTGCATTTAATGGATCTGGCGTATATATATATATATATATATATATATATATATAAATGATTCTCTTAATACCTTGTCCGGTGGCAAAAGCTGCTTGGTAGCGCCAGTGGTGGCAGTACCGCCTTGAGCTACCGAAACTGTGTTATCACCCCTAGATGGCGGCTGATGAGGATATGGTATAGCACGTGCTTTCACACGTTGTATGATGAAAATTAAAAAAAATATATATATATATTTATATATATATATATAAGTGTGTATAGGACATCTAGAAGATTTTTGGTGACCCTGAAAAAGCCCCGAATCAAATGACGAGTTTCCCAACAACCAACCCTTTTCTTCCAATTCCGTTCATTCACTAACTCCTATTCGCATTTATCATTATAACTTCTTTCACAATTCAGTGAATATGCCGTGTGTACTAACAAGGAGACGAATATCCAATAGAACGAGAAACTCAAGTTCCGGTTGTTAGGAAAGAATGTCAGTCAAGCGTGAAAATACACTCATGCGTACACATGGAATCGCACACACACACACACACGCAACACACACACGCAACACACACACACACACACACACACAAACATATATATAAATATATATATATATATATACAATTTAAATAATATCTTAGGCATGATAGTAAACTGTATCTGGTGGTGAGGCTCTAGTTCTAGAGATCTGGAGAGTATGGAGAACCCCTTAATTGCCGAACCCAATCGGCTGGGGCTGTAGAATACACTGACTGCATCTCTGCAGAGAGTTATGACTCCCCCAATGAGTGTCCCGGATGTGTCACTAAACTATCTTTTGACTTGGAGCTTTGGGGAGTGCGGAGTACTCCTTCACTGCCATTGCTCCCAGGTCCACTCTGACCCGCAGCGGATAGAGGCGTTGAGTCTCTACGGTTCCAGGTGAGCATTGGCAGAAGATAGCGGTTTCAAATCCTACCCAAGCCGGCCAGAGGTTTACTTTTTCAAAAACGTGGTGCGATAGACAACAACTATAGAAGGCAGTAATTACTGGGGATACGGTTACAAGACTCATCATTCCTATCCGAGGTCGCGGTAAAATCACCTGAAGAAGGCCAAAGGTGAAATTTGGCCGAAACGTAGTGAAAGAAACAACACAAAAAAAACTACCAAGATGAGGAAAGAAAAGTCCGTAATAAATAAAAATTAATTCTCAGATTAAGAAGCCTCGTCTCAAAATGATTCCAATAAAAGACAATTAGAAATCCAATAAAACAGGGTTTTTTCTCGGAAATATTCGTAGTGCCTTCAATAAGTTTCCAGATTTTTATTGTACAGGCATTTAAAATTGTTGTAGACTCTTGACAATTCACTATGTTATTGCTATACATCTTTTGAGATGACCCTCCAATTTTTATGATTTTAGGTTCAAATGAACAGCTACAGCAGCAATTGGAATACACCCTACTAAAGTCTGATTGTCACAGCTGGTGAATTTCAAAAATGCAATCTGATACTTTAGAAGAACGATATGCAATAAAATTGTTTTAAACTTGAAAAAAAAAATGTCAGAGAAACGTATGGAATGCTCCAGACTGCTTTTGGAGCATCTTGCATGAATTGAGCATCGGTTTTTGAGTGGCATAGGAGATTCAAGGAAGCCAGTAAGTCTGTGAGGGATCATAAGGGAGGAGTAAGGAAGTCAATACACCAGAGTTGATTGGCCAAAGGTTAGGGTTAGGGTTACTATGTTGAGGTTTGTAGGGAGTTCAGGAAGAGATTCCTTCGGAAGAGGCCAGCCCTTTTCAAATCGGGTCAGTGGCATTTCCACCAGGACAATACACCAGTCGACAACTCCATCCTTGTCACAGACTATTTGACCAAGATGGGCATCAACACAGTTCTTCACCATCAATATAGTCGAGACCTTGCTCCCTGTGACTTTTGCTTATTCTCTAAGCTCAGTGGCTGTCGTTATGAGACAATTGAGCAGATGAAAGAGGCTGTGACGATGGTCATTGACACGCTCACACAGGAGGACTTCCATGGAGCCTTGAAGAAGTTGTTGGAACAGTACAACAAGTGCATTGCAGCCGGGGGAGATTACTTCGAAGGGGATCAGAGTTTCATGTGTGTACTATCAATAAAAGTGCCCATACGAAAAAAGTCTGGAAATTCATTTAATGATCCTCGTATTACACGGTGTAGCAACTATCTTTGGAGTTTGCGATGCCATTTTGAATTCTCTTCTCTCTCTTTCTCTCTCCTTCCATTTTCATTTATCAATATTCCAATGGCTGATTATCAAATTTCCCGAGAAAAAGACACCATTTATACATATATCGATCAACTCAACTCCTTTCCAATCTTTGTTTAGAACTTCCGATCTGTATCGATTGAAAGTTCCACTAGAAAGAAAAGAACATTAAATAGTGTTTTTTTTTAATAGTCTGAGTGATAGCGGGTCTCCAGGACTCCTCTCAGTATTCTAGCAGGTCTTAATGCTATGGTTTGGATGGTTTTGATTCTTCCTCTAATTTTAATTCTCCCGTCTCTTTACTTGACTTTTGAGGACCGTTCCAAGATCACCTACAACAATTGGTATCACCGTCACCCTCATGTTTAATGAGCCACATTTTTTTTCAATTTCTATCTCCATGTTTTTGTATTAACTGATTTTCTTAAATTATTTGATATGTTTTCTGTCGGCACTGACATATCAAATAGAAGGCATGTCTTTTACTATATCCGGTCTCTTGCTCTTGATTTTTCTCTGTTTGGATCAGGGAATTGTGGCACTTTTTGCTTCTGTTATTTGTTCTCGTTGGTGTTTTTACAATCTAATGTTCCATAGTATTTACCTACTTACCGCGAATCTAATTTATCATATTACTTCTTGCGAATTTTTCACACCAGCGTCAGCTGATGGTTTTTCACTGGAGTCTAGGTGAGAGCAAGTCTCCTCAAGTCTCCAGGACTCCTCTCAGTATTTTGGACGATCTTAGTAATGCAGTAGTTTTGATGGTCTCGGCTCACCCTCCGATTTCTAACGCTTCTAAAGCATGGTCCAGGTACTTATACTTCTTTTCTCTTTCTTTCAATTTTACTCTGTGGTTAGCCGGAACAGCAAAGTCCACAATTTAGCAAGTTCTCTTTTTATTTCTTTTTTTGTTGATTTTTATAAGGCCTGGTCTTCAGGGCGAGATTTGGTGATCCGGTTATTATTATTATTATTATTTACTCCTTTAGAGTTTTTCATTATTATTATTATTATTATTATTATTATTATTTACTCCTTTAGAGTTTTTCTCATCAGTGTTAGCTGATGGTTTTTCACTGAAGTTTGAGTGACAACAAGTCTCCTCAAGTCTCCAGGACTCGTCTCAGAATTCTGGCCGTTCTCAGCAATGCTGTCATTTGGATAGTCTTTACCCGTCCAACAAGTTCCAAGTCGTCCAGGCCTTTTAATACTCCTTTAGTTATTGTACCAAAAGCACCAATCACAATTGGCACAATCGTCAGTTTCATGTTCCACAGCTTTTTAATTCCCAAGCAAGGTCGAGGTACTTATCCTTTTTTTACATTCCTTCAGATTTATTCGTGCTCCACCGGGACAGAAAAGTCGACAATTTTGCAAATTCTCTTTTTTTGTTGATTATTATTCGGTCTGGTCTTCTGGCCAGGATTAGGTGATCCGTTTGTATGTTAAAGTCCCATAGGAGTTTATGCATGTCATTTTCTAGGACAGGTGATGGGTTGTACATATATCATTTGTTAGTTTGGTCAAATTTAAATTTCTTGCGCATTTCCCTGTGGATCACCTTGCCGACTCACTCGTGTCGCGCCTTATACTCCTTCCGTGATAATTTGCTGCATTCGCTTATTATGTGATTGATCGTTTCATCTCTGTCACCGCATAGCCGACATTTACTGTTTTGTTGCGTCTTATCTGCTCTCGCTTTGATATGATTGGTTTTTATGGCGTTGTCCTGTGCTGCTATTTCTCTCTTAAGGTTTCCTTTTCTTAGCCAGGTCCAGGTTTTCTGGTGTGAAATGTTGTTTATTAGTCGTTTAAAGCGGCCATAGATATGTTTTCCCATTTTTGTTTCCAAGTTGTCATTCTATCGTCTATCGTGTTGTCCGTATCGTTTCTGATGGTTGTAATTAGTCCTCGTTCGTGTTTTTCTGTGTAGTCTTTGAGCCGTTGTATCGATGCGTCAACGCTGTCTTCCATGCTGGTAAGTCCTCTTCCTCCCTATTATTATTATTATTATTATTATTATTTACTCATAGGAAAGTTTTTCACACCAGCGTTAGCCGATGGTTTCTCACAGGAGTTTGAGTGACTGCAAAACTCCCCAAATCTCCAGGATCCTTCTCAGCATTCTGGTCGATTTTAATAATGCTGCAGTCTGGATAGTCTCTACTTGTCCTCTGATTTCTAAGTCCTCCAGTCTTTGTACCAACCCTTTGGTGATTGTTCCGAGAGCTCCAATTACAATTGGTATCACTGTCACCTTCATGTTCCATATTTTTTTTTGTCTATCTGGCAAGGTCTTGGTGCTTATTTCTCTTTTCGTATATTTTGACTCTGTGGTCCGCCGGGACGGCAAAGTCCACAGTTCGGCAGGTTTCCTTATTTTGTTGACTATCACTAGATTTGGTCGTCTGGCCATAATGAGGTTATTTTTCACTTTGAGAGTTTTTCACACCACTTTAGCCGATGGTTTCTCACTAGAGTTTGAGTGACAGCAATCTCCTCAAGTCTTCAGGACTCTTCACAGTATTCTGGCAGATCTTAATGCTGTGGTTTGGATGGTCTCCAATCGTTCGCTTATTTTCAAGCTCTCTTGTTTTTGTACCAATCCTTTGTTGACTGAGCAATAATTATAATTGCTATCACCGTCGCCTTCATGTGCCATAGTTTTTTCAACTCCTTGGCAAGGTCCTGGTAATTATCCTTCTCTCATTGGTCCAGTGGGTAGAGTTTTCGCCAATGATCCGGGAGACCAGGGTTCAATCCCAGGTCGTGTCATACCAAAGACTTTAAAAATGGTACTTGATACCTCCTTGCTTAGCACTCGGTAATATAAGGTACGTATCGAAGGTAAAGTGGAGCAATCCAGGGAAAGGAGTAGCGCCCTACCTTACACCTCGGTGTAGTAGCTATTGAAAAAGGAGCCTTCTGGTCGCCCTCGACTAAAGGGAGACAACTTTACTTTTACTTTAGTAATGAACGTCATTGCGTTCTTTACCATTACCCAGATGAGACCCTAACAGGTACTACCACTCCGGGTCAGAGTGGACCCAAGAGTAATGGAAATAAAGGGGTACTTCACATACTCCAGGATTGAATCTGAGCATCAGATTCTTTAGTGTCATAACCAGGACACTCTTTGGTAGGGAGGGGATCTTTATCCTCCGCCGAGATGTCGTCGTATTTTACAGCTCCAACTGACTGGGCTGGGAGGTCTTGAATGCCATTCGAAAGTTGTGATCTATCTATCTATCTTAGTCGTTTCATCTCTGTCTAATTTGAAGAAGTCTCCGTTGCATCGGGGTTAATGTGTTGGATCATCATGTCGTGCCATTAGCACGGATATCCCGGACCCTCTCTCGCCACTTTCCCTATCGTTCATCGCCTCTGGCAGGTCTTCAGGGCTACATTGCGTATCCTCACATAGCTGCTGAATGTATGTTCGTGCTGGTCGTCCTGCTTTTGCCCGGCCATATGTGGGGGTCCATAGGAGTACATCACTTATGAGCTCGACTCTGATTCTCCAGCAGTGTCCTGCATGTCTGGTTCGTCTAACTTGGATAGTTTTCATGATAGGAGGCAGGTGGCCGTATAGTTGGTGTCTTGTGGAGTGTTGCCGCCAGGACTTGTTCAAGATTGCTCGCAGCATTTTTGTGTTGGATAGTGATATCAAAGTAGGCAAGTTCGAGCTCCAGTT
>OY757923.1:91315265-91340265 GCA_963585895.1 Sepioteuthis lessoniana | reverse complement strand
TTTCTCATCTCTGGCCAGGGGTATTTCACATTCCTTTACAGATACGCAAAGCACAGCCGAGAGGGTGGAAGAAAAGAACAAACAAACAAACACAGGCTTGGGTTGGCTCCAATCGCAAGAGTGGGAAGTCCGTGACACTTTTTGTGCATTCTGTGAGCTAACGCGAGCGTGTACTCGAGCCTGTACTCGAGCGAAAACTCTCACAAAGCCACTAGCAATGCTGACATCTTCTCGCGTTGGTTAACCTAGCAGCCGCCTTTCTGACTTCTGTTGACTGGTCTCCTCTCTGCCCGACTCTCATCTCCCTGACTGCCTGTTCTGTCGATTGGTCTCTGCCGTTCCCTTCTGCTGGCTGTCCTTCTCTTGACTGACCTCTCCTGCCGACTCATTTCTGGGACCTTACTTCCCTCGTCCTTCCGGTCTCTTGGGAGATCTCATGCGCAAGCCCTTTGTGAGGTTTTCGCGCCAAAACAGACAAAAGGATTCTCTGACTGGCACCCACACACACAGAAACGGGTGCAACCCATTGTGTCACAGTACAGCTGAATGTGCAACGTCTACAATCGAAGCATCATCGTATTGATTTATTTTTGTTCTCGGTTCTGAGTTTAAATAACTCATAATTCCTTCCAGAATCTTCAACAACAACAACAACAACAACAACAACAACAACAACAACAACAATAACAATAATATTAATAATTGGTGCATTCGGAACAATTCCCAAAGGATAGATTAAGGGACAGGAGCAGTTGGAAATAAGAGGACGATTGGAGATATTCTAAACTAGAGCATTATTAAAATCGACCAGAATACTGAGAAGAGTCCTGGAGACTTGAGGAGACTTGCTGTCACTCAAACTCCTGTGAAAACAATCAGCTCACGCTAGAGTGTAAAACTCTTAAAGGAATAATAATAATAATAATAATAATAATAATAATAATAATAATAATAATAATAATAATAATAAACAGATCAGTAAATCTCGGCAAGAAGATCAGACTTTATAATAATCAACGAAAAAATAAAAAAATAAAAAGAGAACTAGCAGAATTGTGGACTTTGCTGTCCCGGATAAACGCAGAGTAAAATTGAAAGAAAGTGAAAAGAAGGATAAGCAACTGGACCTTGCTAGTGAATTGAAAAAAAAAACCCTTAACACGATGGACAACAGAATGACAATAACTACGAAACAAAAATGGGAAGAAAAACAACTAATATGGGCGCTTTAAACGGCTAATAAGCAACATCTCACAGGAGAAAACTTGGACGTGGCTAAGAAAAGGAAACCTTAAGAGAGAAATTGAATTTCTCTAAATAGCAGCAAAAAACAACGCCATAAGAACCAATCATATCAAAGCGAGAATAGAGAAGACGCAACAAAATAGCAAATGTTGGGCTATGCGGCGACAGAGATGAAACCATCAATCACATAATAAGCGAATGCAGCAAATTAGCGCAGAAGGAATACAAAACTAGACACGACTGGGTGGGCAAGGTGATCTACTGGGAGATATGCAAGAAATTTAGATTTGACCATACGAACAAATGGTATATGTATAATCCAGCACCTGTCCTAGAAAATAACACTCATAAACTCCTATGGGATTTTGACATACAAACGGATCACCTAATATCGGCCAAAAGACCAGACCTTATAATAATCAAAAAAAAAAAAAAAAAAGAAAGAAAAAGAAAAAGAGAACTTGCTGGATTGTGGACTTTACTGTCCCTGGTGACCACAGAGTAAAATTGAAAGAAAGTGAAAAAAAGGATAAGTACCTCAACCTTGCGAGGGAATTGAAAAAAACAAACTGTGGAACATGATCGTGATTGGTGCTTTTGGTAGTCACCAAAGGATTACTAAAGGGACTGGGGAGATGGAGGTAGGATGATAAGTGGAGTACATCCAAAATACTACATTATTGAGAACGTTCAGAATACTGAGAAGAGTCCTGGAGACTTGAGGAGACTTGCTGTCTCTCAAGCTCCAGTGAAAGACCATCAGCTAACACTGATGTGAAAAACACTCAAGGAGTAAACAATAATAATGATAATAATAATAGTAATAATAGTAATAATAAGGAGTAAGCAATAATAATAACAATCTTGCTAGGGAATTGAAAAAAAAACTATGGAACATGCAGGTGACAATTATACCAATTGTAAATGGTGCGTTTGGAGCAGTAAAGGGACTGGAGGATTTGGAATTTGGCGGACGAGTGGAAACCATCCAAACTACTACATTATTGAGAACGGATAGAATACTGAGAAGTGTCCTGGAGACTTGAGGAGACTTGCTGTCACTCAGACTCCGGTGAAAAACCATCGCTGATGTGAAAAACTCTAATCAGTCAATAATAATAATAATAATAATAATAATAATAATAATAATAACAATAATAGTAGTATTGATGTTGATAGTAGACCATTTCGGCTAAAAAGCAGAATGTTAAAAGACAGTTGAACTGAATGCTGAACTAAACCGACTAAAATTGACACCATGGGGTTTTCTGGTCAACTGAGTCCGAAGAGAATCAATCTGAATTACCCCCATTGTGACCCCAGATCTTAATATTCTCAGCAAGCAATACGAGACTGTCACATCGTTTATTCTGATTTCATCTGACGATTGTATCTTATTACCAAACGAACAGCTGCTAAAAGATTTAAGTATCATCGCTTGTAGCCCCTCCCCGCGCGAAACAAACTTCACATTCCAAACACTGAATTATTTATTCTTATTTCTTCTTATTTTATTGTTTCATAGTCTGATCACACTTTTTTTTCCACATGGATAATGTTTTGTCGTTCTTGAAAGAGACCGGGTTGTACCAGAAAATATAGACTTGGTTACAATCCTGAAAACACAACAAACTAATCAACTGAAAGCAAATTATTGCTGAATAGAAATACAATTATGTTTTTGTTAGTAGAAATAGTAGTGAGAAATAAAAAACAAAACAAAACACTATCATCACTAAATAAACTAATGTCATATAGAAATATTTGAAAATATTTACTCGGATGCGAGTACATGAGTCGTTTGGTTTTAGTATGGTATCATTAAATTATGTGTTTACAAACCGTACATATGTGAAAAACAGGCTTTGGCATTAAATGACCTATAGAAGGTGATATGCCATTAAATCCAACCAACCAACCATGATCACACTTTTCTATTCTTAAATCTGACTATGGAAAAGAGTCACAGTCATATAAAATAAAACGTGTTTTTCCACCCATGATTGCAACGAGAATATAAAGCCTGGTATTTATCTGATTTTCCACCGTGTCAGAATATGGCACAAGGCCGTTTTATGGTAGAGACCGCGCACGAATCGAGACTCAGGTACAAAAATACTTAACCTCGTCAGTATTCTCCGAATGAAGCACCCCAGACACCGAGCAGAAATCCCAACTCTGCAAAGCAGGTAATACCTGGAAGTGGGGATGGCCCCCTGAGATCAAATTTAGACGTACAAATATAACCAACCGGCACAAATGCCAGGTGGCTGGACTGAAGGAATATAGTATTCATATATGTAGCATGAATAATAACCATGGTAAATAATGATGGCGACCGTAGTCGAGGACGACCCGAAGGCACCCTTTTCAATAACTACTACACCGAGGTGTAAAGTAGGGCGTTATTCCTTTCCCAGGATTGCTCCACTTACCCTTAATCTGTACTTTATAATACTGGGTTTTAAGCAAGAGGCATCAAGTACCATTTTTTGAGTCTTTGGTATGATTCGACCAAGGATTGAACCCCGGAATTCCGGGCGATTGGCGAACACTAACCATTGGATTCCATAAAGATTGATATCTGGTTAACTTACACATCTTCATAAAAACCGCTCTTGGCATAATGGTTATCATCGTAGGAAATGGATACAGAGAGCCGAGTTCAAATCTGAGACGAGTCTGTTTGCATTTCATATTGTGCTAATTCCCTTTGGAAAGGTAGAAATCCAATTTTTCCTGCTTCAGCTATTGGTATATTGTAGCGTTGAAAGTGTTCTTTAACATTGGTATGTCAACCACTGTGGGAGAAGGAAAACTCTGAATTCAAACCAGTTGCACTCGGCTTAAAATCAACCTTGAGTCATATCCTGCTCGTAACGTAGGGGTTTGGTAAATACATACACGTCCGCATAAAAAATGGTATTATGTCATGTTAACTATTTATTGGCGGGGTGGGGGTCCTTTTCGTATTAAATAACCCACGAATGTTGATATGTCTTTAAACAAAGAAACGAAACGAAACGAAATCAAACCAAAACAGACAATAATTCATTGTTAAAAGCTGGCAAGCCTGACTGAAACTCTAGGAGGACAGTCCTCAGGACCAGCTGCATACCAAACCTTAAGGACCGATGTAAGTGGGTCGTTGTTCGTCATCGATTCACCAAGCAAAAATGCTGAGTATAGTGAGAATCTATGCTGGTCAATACTTGATTCTCACTTAGTAACAATCTTAGGTGGCCGACCGGGTGGCCGGGTACATTTGCGGGGCTAAGTTTGTCGCTTGCCGCCTTAGTATCTAAGCAGTTTTTGCATCTGCCTTTCATAAGTTTCGATTCATGCGCAGTCCCCACATTAAAATGACCTTGTGTCAAATCCTACCGAGTGGGACGTACCGAAAAATATCAGCACAAACTGAAAACCACAAGCGTTACCCGAGTTGGCTCCTCGGTGGATGGTTGGGGTTAAATCTATCTTCCTTAAGCGAATGTTGTAAATTAGCTCACAAATAAAATTTCTTAGACGTTTACCTGTTGACTCGCAGGTGAGGGACATAACTCATTTGTTGTCAGAAGCATCGAGATGAAAATTATTGACTTACCTGAAAACGTAAAAAAAATAGTTTCGTTTAGAAAGGAATAAAAATAATTAGATGAATACATTATTAAAAAAAGAATAATCTTGACATAAAAACAATTGAATTAATATCACATTGAAATATATAATTAGAATCATATAATAACATAAAAACACAATAATGATCATATAATAATATCTAAAAATAATTACATCAATATAAGAAGATTAGTTAAGAATTAAAGTTCTTCAATAAAATCAAAATAATCTATCTATCTAAGTCTGCTCATATCTATCTATCTATCTATGGTATTCTTCTCTGTCTCTCTGTCTTTCTCTCATCTATCTATCTATCTATCTATCTATCTATTCTTACTTCTTTCTTTCTTTCTATCTATCTATCTATGTATCTATCTCATACGAGCAGCATGTGACCCAAGGTCTATTCTATTAGCAGAGTTTAACAGGTTTGAAGTAAACTTTCCTTCTCCTAAACTGGTTGCCATATCAAGATTAAAGAATCCAGTTTGCCTACTATTTACTCATAGTTGAATAAACAGACCCATTGTTAGTCTGTTCGCCAATTGTCCGGTTCAATCCCACATCGAGTCATACCAAAGAGTCAAAAAATGGTACTTGATACCTTTTGCTTAACACTCAGTATTATATGGAACAGACCAAGGGCGAGTGGGTCAATCTAACTAAAGGAATAGCGCCCTCTCCTACTCGTCGGTGTAGTAGCTATTGAAAAGGGAGCCTTTGCGCCGCCCTCGACCGTGGTTGGCTAACTTACTTTACTTTCTACGTAGTTATAAAGTATCTGAGACTATCTATCTATCTATCTATCTATCTATTCACCAGCAGCCAAGTGCTGACAAGTTTTATAGCTTCTTTGTAAATCGTTTCTCAGCCGTTTGGTCAGAGCGAGGATCCAAAAAGGAACAATGGCAGACTTGAAGCCGTAAGGCTCCCAGTTTCGACTGGGCCCCCTTCGGGTATGCAAGCTGCATCTTTGTCTCCTTTTGATCCCTATGTATAGCATTAGACCTCGGCTGAGGTCTAGTTTAAGATATAAACTGGCATCCGTGCCCGGATCCAGATTTGGGTTCGTGAAACAGCTTGGCTCATTAGACCCACATTGCAGTTAGTGGGTCAATGATCAGCAGGGTTCGAGCTTCAGTTCGTTCCCGACCTACCCCTCCCCTAATCCCCACTTTAATCACTGACCTTGTGTCAAGCCCTGTCTGGTGGGAGGCAGCGGCAAATAACGGCTTTTTTGTAAATAATCAAAACGCTTTAAATTTACTTACGGCGCCAACTCGGGCAAGATTCGTAAAGAAAATTAAAACAACGTCGTTATCATTCACAAACATTTAGACCACCGTCTTCATTGTATTGGTTAATGTGAATTTAATAAAAAAGCTGGTATGGAGAACAAAAGTTGACATTTTATTAGGAACCTCAACGGTTATTTCAAAGTTTGTCGTTAAAAATCTTAAAGACTGTCTGACTCGTTGCTTGTAGTAAGGTTGGCAACCGTAGTCGAGGGCGACCAGAAGGCTCCCTTTTCAATAGCTACTACACCGAGGTGTAGGGGAGGGCGCTACTCCTTTCCCTGGATTGCTCCACTTTACCATTGATACGTACTTTATATTGCTGAGTGCTAAGCAAGGAGGTATCAAATACCATTTTTTAAGTCTTTGGTATGACGCGAACTAAGATTGAACCTCGGTCTCCCGGTCCATTGGCGAACACTCTACCCACTAGACCAATGAGCCGGTAAGTAAAGGACAGAAAGAAGGAAGACAGAAAAGGAATTGAAATAAACAAAACGAAAAGAAAAAGAAATTTTCATTAATTTTGACCTCATGAGAAGAATGTTTGCCAATGGTCCAGGAGACAGGGGTTCAATACCACGTCGAGGTTTGGTTTGGTTTCTTTGTTTAATGGCATATCAACCTTTGTAGGTTATTTAATGCCAAACTATTCTCCTTGAAGAACAATAGTGGAGCTATTTAACCTATAGCTTGGTTCATACTTTTCCCAAAGGTATTTGTCTGAAAGTGAACGTAATAGCGCGACTGGAGTACGAATTCGCTTACAACGATTCCGTAGTCCATCACTTTAACCATTACACCACGAGGACACTCCAAATACCACGTCGAGTCATACCAACACTCAACATTATAAAGCATGGATCAAGGGTGAGTCGAGCAATCCAGGGAATGGATTAGCGCCCTCCTTATACCTCGTTGTAGTAGCTACTGAAAAGGAAGCCTTCGGGTCGCCCTCGATTAAAATCGTCAACTTTACACTATATTTGCAATTATACGATTTCTTAAAGATTAATATATTGTTTTGTCAACTCATAAACTTACCAATCTTGGATATAAACACGGATTAGGAGATTATCTAGTTAATTAAATAATCAAATTGAATTGCAGGACAAAGAAGGTTATCTAGATAATCCAATTGAATAGCGAGATAAGGGTGTTATGTAGATAATAAAATTGAATAGCGAGATAAGGGGATTATCTAGATAATCAAATACCCAATTGAATCGTAACTTAAAGGGGTTATATAGATAGTAAAATGTCAAATTGAGTTGCGCGGTTAGGGGATTATCTAGATGATTAAATACCAAATTAAATACCGAGATATACGGGATTATCTAGATGATTAAATACCAAATTGAATACCGAGATATACGGGATTATCTAGATGATTAAATACCAAATTAAATACCGAGATATACGGGATTATCTAGATGATTAAATACCAAATTAAATACAAAGATATACGGGATATCTAGATAATTAAATACCAAATCGAAAACCAAAATATTGGTGATATCTGGATAATTAAATGAATGAATAAATAAAAACATAAAGAAAAAGAAATGTATCGTTATTTTATGTGAGTGTTTACCATATTCTAAAATACTTTAAAATTCTCTGATTGGTCATTTAAACTCCCGAATACCGAAAATAAGAATAGAAATGGCAAAAATTTCTCCTTTTCATTTTTTTTATATATCTGCCTACACCATATTTTGAAAAGCAGTAATTTGTAAGAAAACAATTTGTAAGAAAATTGTGTAAATATTTTTCAAAAGTGAATCAACCCCGCCCTTTTATTTAACGAGTAGACACTTCTAGAAAGTTTTGTTATTGCAACTGCAGTCATTTTTTTAACGCTATTGCTCGCAGTATACACGTGAGCAAGAAGAAATGCAGCCTTGTGATCCACAATTCACCCTGAAGATTGAGGGTATCTTTCTGCCTTTGGTTTGGCTTCTTTTGTTTAATAGCATATCAACCTTCCTAGGTTATTTAATATCAAAGACACCCTTGTAGAAGAACGGTAGCGATGCTATTTGACCTATAGCTGAGGGCAATTGGGGGTTCATACGTTTTCCAAGGGTATTGGTCCAAAAGTGAACGTAATAGCGCCACTGGAATTCGAACACGTTTAATCTGATGTTGCAGTCCAGCACTTTAGCCACAAGGTCATAGTAAGACCCCCCTCCTCTTTCTGCCTTTATCGCTGTATATATTTTTTCTTACTTTTATGCTGTGTAATGAAAATTTCCATTGGAAACAATTAAAAAAAATGTTAAATCATTTCCCAGAGTCTAATATGTATTGACCCAACCCCTCCGCTACGGGCAAGGTGTGATTAAAGGTCAGTTTTGTTAAGTGTGCAGTTGGTTGGAATTTTTAAAAAAGAGTACAGCTAATTTGAATTTAGAATTTTCCTTCTCCTAGTCCAGTTGCTTTATCAAGACTAAAGAGCACAGTCTGCCCTACTATTTATCCATAGCTGGAGGGAGAATAGATGGATACATGCCATGGGCATTTACCTGAATTATTATAAGGCTATTATGTATGCACTTTGGTGGTCGGAAGACGCTCCTTCAAAAGAGAAGTATGCCTCTCAATTTAAAGCGCTATTAATCCAATTTTTTTTTCAAAAGGATGCTTTAGCATTGTTTGAATTGGTGTAGGTCCATAGTTTTCCCTTCCTTTTCTGAAATTTATCATAAAGGCATGTTAATCCATTTTCTAGTATGAAATCCATAAGGTGTTCCCCATTTTTTGTTTGACGAGTTGTGAAAGCTGAATTTGTTGTTTACGTTTTCACCTATTTTGGCATTCATGTCTCCTCTGATGATGAGAACAAGAACACTGTGTTTAGAGATGTTAGGAACAAGGGTGGATAAATCGTTATAGAAGGTGTCAAGGTTTGTTTCCGCACTAGCGTTGGTAGGGCTGTAGTAGGCAATGATCGTTGTGCTTGGTTTGTCGTTGAACTCAGCTACCATCATTCTCAGTTGTATTTTCTCGATGCTGTAAAGTGATTTGGGGGGGGGCGTAGACTGAGACGTATTCTTACACCTCTATGACGGTATTAACAGAGTTTTTCCGTGCTGATGCTGAGACAAACATCCATCTACTACCGGTATCGTGTGTTGTATAGCCACATACAACTATACGTATATAATTATAAGCAGAAACATAGTCAACAATAATGACGCCTTTAATGAACGAACGGACACACTTCTTTATAAAAATATACCTCTCATACTTTATTTGAAAGGGATGCGAAAGGGTGGATGTTGGTTATGTGTGAGAGGTGAGTTGGAGTCGGGGACAGACTGCTACATATTGACCCAAAGTTCTTCTGACTATAGCAGCACTTCTTTCGCGTCCGGGCTGGGCTGCTCAACCGTGGGTCAGTCTGAAAGCTGATTCTCTCGCTGGCATCTTGTCTCCAACTGACTCCAACTGCAACTGGAACTGAACTCGGACTGACTAACCCAAGCAGTCTGTGGCACCTGGTTATATAATTGTTTGACATCCACCTGCGTCCTGTGGGCGTACGCATCTGCACCGAATTCAACCACGTCCACAGGTCAAGGTGATATTCTGATATCTTCGACCGGATGCACCTGTTTCGCAGTTCTGCTTATTTTCACAGGTGCATCTACTGATTGACGGCTCGGTCGAGGGTCAATATGTCACACGTGGTATCTTATTTCTACTTCCTTATGATGGTGTAGAACCAATCAACAGAAGCTATGTACGGACACAGGATGTTGTCTGGAAGACCTGCCGGAAGCGATGGATGATACAGACGGATGGCCAGAGAGAGAGAGAGTTGAGGAAAACCGTGTATAATGAGGATTATGTATGCTAAAGGTATTAAGACAACTAGTATGTAAAAAAAAATATTGCTATATAAAAGTGTTCCCGTTATGAAGTGGCTTAGGTACTCGTTGCGAGCTGAAAGCTTCAAGTAACTGTGCCTATCTGTGTTAACGTTTTTGTTTTCGTGTTTTGATTACATGCGGAGAGAAAAAGAATTATATCAACATCCACTGCAAAAAGTTAGTTCACAACGAAAAGCCGCTGACAAGATAGAGAAAGGGTCAAAATTGATCCCTGTATTTCATTTCAGTAAGAACATCGTGTTCTCTGTTTCTCACTCTGCCTTTCACTTGCCCAATCATCGTCTCTGTCTCAAACGTACAAAAAAACCCCAAAAAAACAAAACAAAACAAAACACAAATGGGATTGTGCCCTTTGAATCAAATTTGGATAAACAAACGTCTAGGATATTTTCTCGAAAGAAGGATTTCTCTTTCTTTCTTTCTCCCCCCCCTCTCTCTCTCTCACACACACACACACACATATATATATATATATATAAATATATATATATATATATATATAATTTAGGAAGTGTTCCTGTTTACCGTTATTGAAAATGGACAAGTTGACATGACTTCGAATCCTGGACGGGATTGTTTGTATTTCAAATAGCGGCAATACTCTTCTGAAAGATATGAATCTGACCTTGTTATGGCGACCAGTCTAGGAGAAGGGAAACTCCGAGTTGAAACCAGTAAAACTCCGCTGAAAAAGGACCTTGTGTCGCATCCTGCTCGTGGGGAGAGAGAGGTGGGTAAATATACAGATTAATTACATCACTACATAAGTAAAGTTGTTGGCTCCTTTTTCAGTAGCTACTACACTGAAGTGCAAGGGAGGGCACTACTCCTTTCCCTGGATTGCTCCACTTTACCCTTAATTCGTATCTTATATCGCTGAGTGTTAAGCAAAGAGGTATCAAGTGCCATTTTTAAAGTCTTTGGTATGACTAGACCTGGGATCGAACCCAGGTCTCCCGGACCATTGGCGGACACTCTACCAATGAGCCAGTACTATCACTACATACTATGATTATATTCATGTTAAACCTTCATTATAACATAGTATAGTTGGTGACCTTAGTCGAGGGTAATCCGAAGGCCCCCTTTTCGATAGCTACTACATCAATGTGTAGGGGAGGACGCTACTCCTTTCCCTGGATTGCTCCACTTAACCTTGATCCTTACCTTTTAATGCTGAGTGTTAAGCAAGGTAGCATCAAGTACCATTTTTTAAGTCTTTGGTATGACTCGACCAGGGATTGAATCCAGGTCTCCCGGGCCATTGGCGAACACTTTACCCACTAGACCAGTGAGCCGGTACCATCACTACATACAATGATTATATTCATGTTAAACCTCCATTATATCATAAAATACCTTAATTCCATCATAACATTGTCATTATATTGCAAGAAAGGAAAGAATTTCAGGGAAAAGTTTACCTTCATCCAACTCCTCGACTAAGGTTTCATAAACCTTAGTCTCCACTTTAAGTGATACGACACAGAATTTAGTAAATAAGTTCACATACCTCGGCAACAATATCTCATCTGCTGAAAGCGATGCCAACGTACACATAGGAAAGTCATGGACTGCTATAAAGAGATTGGAGGTGCCCGTGGTGTAATGGTTATCGTCGTAGGAAATGGACATGGCGACACAACTTTAAATCCTGGACGAGACTGATTGCATTTCACATAGCACTAATACCCTTGGGAAAGGTATGAATCTAATTATTCTCTCTCCAGCTATGGGTAAATAGTCGGGCAGACTGAGTTCTACAGCCTTAGTGAGGCAACTAGTCTAGGAGAAGGAAAACTCTGAATTCAGACCGGTTAAACTCCGCTTAAAAATTGACCTCCGAGTGGAGGGGTTGGGTAAATAGGATTAAGTACAATGATTATTAGCATAAATACAATTTATGTTTTACCAAAATATGAAAGTTTGCTTCTCAGTAAAAATTTAAAAAAATTAAAAAATTAATTAAAGAGAAAAAAAGAGAAAAACTCTGAAATCAAACCTGTTAAACTCCGCTTAAAAAAATTGACCTTATGTCATATCCTGCCCGAGCAGAAGAGTTGGTAAATATGACAAAGAGATTGTCAATTATAAGGAAATCTGATTTTATGGATTTCTTCCAAGATGTGGCCGTGTGGGTACTACTGTATGGACGCACAGCCAGAACTCTAATGAAAACATGTGGAAGAAAAACTACAAGGAAAGTACTGGAAAATCCTACATACGGTTTTGAACAAATTTTAGACACAGCAACAGTAGATGTACGGCCACTTACCTCCCATCTCATAAAATATCCAAGTTAGATGAACAAGATATGTTGGACACTGCGGGTGAACTAAAGACGAAATCATCTGCGACTTTCTCTTATGGACACCTACTCAGGAACATCATGACAAGATAGGGACGGCTGGCGAGAGATAGTCAAGGGACTCCATGATAATAATGATAATGATTAGACACATTGTTATGGACACACCATATTAGATACACTATGCACCATCGTATTTTTTTTAATGTTCCCCATGTTTCCAAATCTTACTCTTAAAAAGGAATTTACCGTTATGGGAGCAAGAAAAAGTCCCAAGGAGCTAGGGACAAGGAGTTTAGTCTTTTGCACTCGCATAATCCTTTGTTTCGCAAAAAAAAAGCACCCATAATTTTTAGCCTTCCCGTCCCGGTGAACCTGGTGATCGACAACAAAAGAGTCAACCACGAAAACCCACGGGGTAAGTGCGAGAAACAGTCACACAATTTTTGAAAGAGTTAGTTCAGTCCGTAACTGACAGAGGACAGGTAAGGAGCTTAAATCTCGGAGCTTGATAAATCGTGCCTTGCTATTTAGGATGGGCTACGATTTATGGAACGGTAGGATCTTTCTTTCATTGACTGAAAAATACCTCCCCCACGCTTTTCTGGTCTGAGGCTGGTCAAGAGGGAGCCTTGAATGCATAAATATAGTGAATGGTATTTTTTCTTAGACCACGTATCTGACTTTTTTTATGAACTTGATGTCATGTCTTAAAATTGTCTGTGTCTCCGGCATTTTCGTCGAGATCCAGCAACGTGAGAGCCCTGATTGGTCTCCACAGCAATTTCGACGTTTAGACATAACCCCTTACAGTATTTTGTTGACTTCTACTAGTTAGAACCGGTATGAAATCATTTTTATACTGAAGGTTGTTTCGGACAGAATTTCCAACCCATAGCAGTATAGATTTTCTATCCGGAACAGCATCGTTCCACCGAAACGCGAAGCAAAGCACAAAAAGCTCTGTGTAGAAATCAGATTCACCAATCTTGAAAAACGTTTTAACAACAAACTCACTGTGTGCACCGGTCCAACCCATGGTCGTAACAGAACTTTAAAAAATGGTTAGACATTAGCTAAATAGAGCTATCATTATCCCTTGCCTAAGTTCACCTGTACACCACAGGTGACAGTTTAAAACGTGAGATGTATTTCTACTGCTAGCTATATATATATATATATATATATATATATATATATATATATATGTATTCCTCCCTTATGGGTTGAGCTCTCGAGTGGAGAATTACCAGCAACCACATACGTGTAAATGCAAAGAACTTGAGCCCTCTAGTAGTCGATTAGCATATATGTAAATAAATATATACGTAGAAATTCCTTCGCTTACGCTGAGAGGGCGATAGTTTGGGGTAAAATATCCGACTGACGTAAAGTCAGCCGAGTTTCGATCCCAGCTTGAAGCAACTCGCGTATCTAGCTACATTGAAGAGTTGTGATACAACGAAACAGTCTCTCTGTAGATGACAATATATATACATACACATATATATATATATAGAGAGAGAGAGAATGAACATGATTCTGGTAGTCTTGCACGAAATTCAATTTTCCAACACGGACACAAGAATTTAAATGGAAAGAAAGAAAAGAATTGATGACTTACTCGAAGAACGACTTACTGCTCACGGTGTAATTAATAACAGTTTTTAAAAATTGCTGACGAAGACATTGAGAGAATTCTGGGTCACCATTTTTTTCTTCTTGCTGACGAAGCTTCAAGTACCTAGTTCCTTAATTTCATTAAAAGAAAAAATCACAGTGTTTGGCTTTCATTAAATCAGCTCAAATACCCGACACTACAAGCCGGTATAAATTAAAACAATCTCTTAATGTCAAATTGTTCCAAAGTGAAAAGCTGTTGACTCACAGAGAAGTTCTCTTCTTTGAAACAGTACTCTCTTAATATCGAGTAAGTGTTTAAAAATAAGAAGAAAGAAAATCAAATAATAGATTGATTATTAATGGCATGTCAACCTGTCTAGGTTATTTTATAATTAGTGCCTTGGGGATCGCTTCTTAGTATGTTCATAATTACATTTTTGCTGTTGTTTTTTTTAAGAGTTTTTTTTGCAGACAGTCCAATCGAATATGAAGAATTTTTAATCTCTTTGGCGCGTCGACAGAACCCTAAATGGTACAGACAAGTCGGTTGGTGAGGCTCCAGTAATGCTGGAGATTTGGTTTGGTTCGGTTTTATGGCACATCAACAATTGTAGGTTATCTAATGCCAGATTCATTTTATACATATAAATAGTTCTATTTCAAACAATTCAATTTAGCATAGGTACACTATTTAGTTCTATTTAACCCATAGATAGGACCCTATCAGGTGCTACCACTCCGGGCCAGAGTGGAGTTCAGAGCGGTGACAATAAAGGGGTACTCTGCATTCCCCAAAGCTTCAGCATTACAGGAGCCTCATGATCAGATTGTTTAGTGTCATATTCAGTATACTCGTTGGGGGAGCTTTACCCCTCTGCAGAAATGCCATCGGTGTATTCTGCAGCCCCAGCCTACTGGGCCACTGGAGCTTTGGGGAATGTGGAGTACCTATTCATTGCCATTACTCCGAAGTCCACTCTAACCCAGAGTTGTAACATCTAATAGGGTCCTATTTATGGGTCAAATTGAACTGTTTGATCTGTAAACTGTGTGCAAACGAATGACTTATGCTAAAGTTGATTGTTAGAAATAGAACTGTTTCATCATTTAACTGTGTGTATCAACAAAATGTGTTTACAAATTATATATACAATATATATATAAAATAGAATTTGGCATTAAGTAAGCAACAATGGTTGATATGCCGTAAAACTAAACCAAACCAAACCTAACAGGTACTGCCACTTCAGATCAGAGTGGATCTGGGAGTAATGGTAATGAAGGGATACTCCACACTCATCTGATTTCCATTTGATGCAGTTTAGTGTCATATCAAGGACATCCTTTTTCTTGTTCACCACAACAGGGAATTGGCTAGACACTCATTTTTATTGTGAGTCTTACCCCTCTGCACGGGAAACTCAAGGCATTCTTTTTTTTAGTTTGTCTTATTCCTAAGCAGGGAACACAGTCAGTGAATTCAAAGCCCCGTCAGCAAGACTAAGAAATAAGAGAAAATATTCATCTTCCCACCGCGAGGTCGAATGTGGTATTTTACCATTTTATATATGTATTTACCTAACCCTTCTTCAAGACCAGGATGCAACATAAGGTCACCCACTCCTTGTACGAGTATGTATTTACTGAAGCCCTCCGCAGGATGTGACACAAGATAATTTTTTAAGTGTCAGGCTGATTGCTTCAATTCAATTTTCCTTCTCCTAGACTGGTTGTCTCACCACGGATAAAGAGAACAGTCTACCCTACTATTTACCCAATATTAGAGGGGGAGAATAGATGGATTCATACAAAGAAATGAAACATAAATAAAAATGTTATTTTTCTCCAATAATAACACGTCTTTTTTTTTTTAAACGAGGGACCTGCTCCTTTTTAAAAAGTTTTCTTAGGTGGGTGGGATAGCCAGTAGGAGTTTTGGGTCACTGGTGATGATAGGAGGAAATGCTATCATTTTGTGTTCTGGAGAAACGACATGTTGGCAGCGGAATTACGTTCTGGATTTTTGATCATCTTTTTTCTTCTAGGTCTCACAAATTCCTTTTTCTCTCAATCCCTTTCTCTTTCTCTCTACTTCTCTCTTTATATCCACTGACACCATTTTATTGACGCATTTATTTGAAATTAAGTTTCTTGATTCTTTCTAAATATAAACATCCCTGTTTACAATGTCACTTGTCTATCAGGTTACATAGGTTGGCATTTTCTGCTATAAATTCACTTCTACAAAATTACACAACACGGAGGCCCGGAAAATCGGAGAAGAAATCAACATCAAAGATGGTGACCTAATGTTCGTAACTGTCACAACAAATAACTCGAACAAGAAAGACGAAGACTTTCCGATCCTATCATCATCAAAAGACCTCTGTCTCTCTAACGGCCCCTAAGAAATAAAAAAAGGAACCGGTTGGTTGGTTAGTTGGTGTTTTATGACATATCAACCCTTGTGGGTTATTTAATGCCCAAATATATATATATATATATATATATATGGAAGAAAATAATGGATAGTAATCCGACAGTTTGTGAAGAAAAATTGACAACAAATAAACCAAACAGAAAGGGGCGATTTATTGAGAAACAAAGTCGACACTATAGCGTTTCGGTTTTGCTGAACCATCATCAGGGCTATTAGGGGTTATATTAGTGATGTTAAGTGTAGATGGATGTAAAAAAAGTTGTATAACAAGAAAATTTGGCCATTTATGACAAGAAAAAATGGCCGTTTGATCAATGAATCAGCGTTCATTTCTTTAAAATACGTCACCTGACATTAGAAACATTGTGCAGAATCCACGTTCCGTTTGTTCATCGAGAGATCTCGAACCACTCCTCGTCCTCGACGAAATTTATATATATATATATATATATATATATATATATATATATATATATATATAAACAAGTTATTTGAACATAGTAAAATGGAGTCAAGTATTCATATCAAATACGAATAATTCATGTCAATATTAAATGGTTTCAAGTATTCCTATTTAACATTAATAATTCTATTTAATATTATTCCTTTGTTTGTCCATTGTTAAATGGTTTCAAGTATTCTTATGTAATACAAATAATTTGCACATAGCTGTATAGTTTAAAATTAATAATAATAATTCTTAGTAAAGGATTAGACAGTTCTATTTGACTCATAAATGGGAATGTAACAGGTGCTGTTAATCCGGATAAGAGTGAACCTGGGAGTAATGGCAATGAAAGGGTACTCCATATTCCACAAACTCCAGGACAGGATCTTCACCATCAGATGCAGTTTAGTGACATAACCAGGACACTGACAGGGCGGGGAAGGGATCTTACCCCTCTGCAGGGGTACTGTTGGTGTATTCTAGAGCTGGGTGGGAGGATTCTGTGTTTAAAGAAACAATCAGTCTTGTTGGTTCGCTTTCCCAATCAGACGATCACCTCCTCTAATCCCGATCGCCAGAGTCAGGCGAATGGGCGGGAGCATCCACTAAGTTCTGAGGATCACAAATACAAATGTGGGAGTGTGAATGAAAATAGTCTGTTGTAAGAATCGACATACAAAAACGAATTTGCATCCCATCCACATGGATGTGGGTTATTTATTTTTAGGAGATACCAACATCACACTTATTTATTTTTAGGAGATACCTACATCACACTTGACGCCACTATTCTTCTGGGAGATAAGGTAGATTTTTCACAGTTATTTCATCCACACAAAGACAGAGGACATTAATAATAATATTCAGTTTCCATATTCCTTTAAAGATATAAACATACCTGTTTACAATGTCTTTTGTTAATGCTAGTGCGCATTTTCTGAGATAAATTCACATTTACAAAATTATGTAAATCCTAAAAAAATCAGTCACGGTCCAAATACCGAATTTCTCAGAGACAAGTTTTATTAATGTCAAAAGAATTGGCGCTAAATCTTCTTCCGAAATTATTATATCCTAAAGATTGTGTTTCATTTTAGCTACTCCGAGTAAATACCATAATAATGACATTTTGTTTCTTCTTTCCTTACAAAACAGAACGCCGTAGATATATTAAAAAAAACTTTTTTAAAGGCCGGAATTGTCGTCATTAGTGAATACCAACAGTTGAATTTCAGGACTCATGTTGACGTTTTTGAGGTTATATGTCAACATGCCGGTGGACATAAGTTGTCGTCAAATATGTCAAATATGTTATTGTCCTACCTTTTCAGTTGCTGTCTGTTCAGCACATATTCTATGCTGCGCAACAATTATTACGAAGACAAAAACTTGGACTTTAAACTGGCCGACATTTTGATCCACCGGCAATTGTTATCGTGTCCAGTTGCGCGAAAAGATACCGAAGGCGTGAGGAAAAAACTAGATTTATATTTAAAAATAAATAAATAAATAAATAAAAGTTTTAACTTCTTGGTTTCACGTGACATATAGACAGATAAATCCAGAATTTAGTCTGGTAAAGAGTTACGTTCATTTTTTTTTTTGGGGGGTTGGTTTTAAGGCATTTCAAGACTTCTGTCATTTTTTTGCAAGCACTGATAGATTTGATGTTTCAAATAAGAATTTCTATGAAACATTTAAAACTGGTCGACGCTGACTCGGAGTGGTAGAAGTTCTTTGTCTCCGATCTATTGCGGAGTACTCCTTCATTGCCAACATTCCCAGTTCCACTCTGGCCCGTAGTGGTAGCATCTGATAGGTTCCTATCTATAGGTCAAATAAAACTATTTGACATTTAAACTGTGCAAACAAAGTACTTATGCTAAATTGAATTGCTTGAAATAGAACTGTTTGATCATTTAACTTGTGCTGAATTGAATTCTTAGAAATAGAACTGTTTGATCATTTAACTGTGTGTGAGCAAATGACTGATATTTAATTGCATTGTTCGTGATACATAGCAACACTTGGAACCATTTAATTTGTGCTGAATTGAATTCTTAGAAATAGAACTGTTTGATCATTTAACTGTGTGTGAGCAAATAACTGATATTTAATTGCATTGTTCGTGATACATAGCAACACTTGGAACCATTTAACTTGTGCTGAATTGAATTCTTAGAAATAGAACTGTTTGATCATTTAATTGTGTGTAAGCAAATGACTGATATTTGATTGCATTGTTCGTGATACATAGCAACACTTGGAACCATTTAATTTGTGCTGAATTGAATTCTTAGAAATAGAACTGTTTGATCATTTAACTGTGTGTGAGCAAATAACTGATATCTAATTGCATTGTTCGTGATACATAGCAACACTTGGAACCATTTAACTTGTGCTGAATTGAATTGTTAGAAATATAACTGTTTGAAAATTTAACTGTGTGTATCTACAAAATGTGTTTACTAATCATATTTTTGGTATATATGTAAAAAGAGGATTTAGCATTAGATAAACAACAGTAGTTGATATGCCATAAAACCAAACCAAATCAAACCAAACAGAACTGTTCAATCATCTACGAATGTTACATTCCTGGGGTCTTGGAGAGTGTGGAGTATCCCTTTATTGTCATCACTCCCTGGTTGCTATGTATCACTAACAATTCAATTAAAACATCAGTCCTTTGTTTGCACCCAGTTTAAATGTCAAACAGTTTTATTTGACCCATAGATAGGACCCTATCAGGTACTACCACTCCGGGTAAGAGTTGACCTGGTGCAATAGCAATGAAAGGGTACTCTGTATTCCCCAAAGCTCCAGCTCCACTGGAGCCTCTCCATCAGTCATATGAATATGAATATAAACATTCAAGGAAAGCGATTTCCTAACCTCTTGGCATGAAATATCCCTCGACAGCTTGTCTTGACGTTAAAATCAATCAGTCATAATAACTTAGTAGATAGCAGCAAAAATCTTGGCGCTAAATCATTTTTACCAGTGACAATGTATGAGAGAAAATAAACGGATAAAACGAATAAACATGTCTGCACAGGTTCATCATATAAATAGTTGAGTATTAGGTTAACGTCACTATTCCGTATTTCATTGCAATCTGATTTAAAATTGGTGTGTATGTGTCAAGGACAGAGATAATATAAGTACTTAGGTAATAAAGATTAAAAAAAAAAAAAATAGACCAACAAAAAATCACTTTATAAGGATTAACGTATTATCTGTGACATAAGCAATTTAATGTTCATTCACCTGTAGCAGGCGAAGTAATAACTTTTTTTGTGTACGGAAGCCCAAAGTAGTCATAAAAAAATAAAATGAAAATGGAAAATTAGGGAAGAAAAAAAAAAAGATAATAAGAAAAAAAAAAAAAGAAAAGAAATAAATATGGAAATTCAGGGAAGAAAGTAGAGGAAAGAAATAATGCAGAAAATACGAGAATATAAATTAGGGACAGAAAGAAAAAAAAAAGAAAAGAAAAAAAAAAAAAAGAAAAAAATCAGAAGAAAAAAAAAAAGACAAAAAGAAAGAGAACTAAAAGACGAGAACAATAACAAATTTGAAAGATCAATTATATATATATATATATATATATATATATATATATATATATATATATATATATATATAATTATAATTATCTTCAAATAAAAACTGTTGTTATTGGTTTCATGTAGATAAACGACACAGTCATCAGTCAATTCAACATCTGATGATTGTGGTGTTTACCTACATGAAACATTTTTCGGTAGTCTCTCTCCCAACTCTCTCTTTATTCATATATATATATATATATATATATATATATATATATATATATATATATATATATATCTTAATTCTCTTTTCGGACCTATAACAAAGATTTACACACACACACACACACACACACACACACACACACACACACACACACACACACACACACACACACACACACACACACACACACACACACACACACACACATATATATATATATATATATATATCTGTGATTTGTTGATTATCTATCTATCTATCTCGGTCTGTTCGTTATGTATGTATGTATGTATGTATGTATGTATGTATGTATGAATCTATCTATCTATCTATCTATCTATCTATCTATCTATCTATCTATCTATCTCAGTCTGTTTATATCTCTCTGTCACAGTCATTTCATATCTATCTATCTATCTATCTATCTATCTATCTATCTATCTATCTCAGAGTGTATGTATGTATGTATGTATGTATGAATGTATGTATCTATCTATCTCTAGTTGTTCATAATCTATCTATCTATCTATCTATCTATCTATCTATTTTCTTCTTTACAAAAATCTTTCTCCACACTCCTTTGTGATATTTATACCCATCTTTTTAGGTCTTCCTCTAATGCTTGAATGCTGTTTAGTACGTGTAAGAATGTCGTCCAAGTTCTCAATTATTTCCTTGTCTCGATTATTATCTATCCCTTCCCCGCCCCCACCTACACTCCTGCTCAAAGCTTTCACAAAGACACAAGCAGACGAATGTTCTCCAGACGGGTCAACTTCAGGGCGCTTATATGCAGTATCAAATGTGCAACGAAGAACACAATTCTGCATATTATACACACTCACGTATAAATGCACCTGCTAGCAACAAGTACGTGCCACACACGATCATTTTACAAGATAAAACAATATTCAATTATTCGATACGTTTTGGGTGATGCTATGTCCGTACGGGCACATGCACGCTTAGGAAAACAACTTAGTTTTCAGTCTGGGGTTTTATCTGGAGAGTATGAACAGTTACGATTTGTGAGTATTTTGATTGTGATAGATAGATAGATAGATAGATAGATAGATAGGAAAAGACTGAGATAGATAGATAGATCGATAGATAGATAGATAGACTGTAATAGCTAGCTAGCTAGCTCGCTAGATAGATAGATAGATAGATAGATAAACATGAATAGATAGATAGATAGATAGATAGATAGATAGATCTAAATAGACGGTAATAGATAGATAGATAGATAGATAGATAGATAGATAGACTGTAATAGCTAGCAAGCTAGCTAGCTAGCTAGATAAACACAAATAGATAGATAGATAGATAGATAGATAAACACGAATAGATAGATAGATAGATAGATATATAGATAGATAGATCTAAATAGACGGTAATAGATAGATAGATAGATAGATAGATAGACTGTAATAGCTAGCTAGCTAGCGAGATAAACACAAATAGATAGATAGATAGATAAATCTAAATAGACGGTAATAGATAGATAGATAGATAGATAGATAGATTGTAATAGCTAGCTAGCTAGCGAGCTCGCAAGATAGATAGATAGATAGATAGATAGATAGATCTAAATAGACGGTAATAGATAAATTATTATCATTATTATTATTATTATTATTAAGAAATAGGGTGTTGGTACCACACCTTCCACACACTCTCTATGTTGCAATCAACTTCGTCAAAATTTAATACGTGTATAACTGAACACTGAGGTTGGTACAAGGCAAAAAATGTGAAGGACTTCGTGAGAATCACAGAAATGGGGTCTGCTTTTTGTGTTTCCTACCCATAACTCTGCGGCAGGTGCCCAAGTATTTTAAAACTTTACATCAACATGAGTGTGCGTGTGTGTGTGTGTGTGCGCGCGCGCGCGCGTGTGTGTGTGTGTATATGTGTGTGTACGTGTGTGCGTATGCGTGTGCGTGTGCGTGCGTGTCCGTATCACCGTCAAGTTGACCGAATTTGAATGAAATGAAGCCGACAAGGAGTGAATATTTTAAAATTCATTTAAGAATTTTATTTGGTTAAAATATTTTCTAATAAAGAGAAAGAGAAAGAGGAAAAGAAATGTGAAAACCAACAGTAAGATTAAGAAAAAGAAAAGAAAAGAAAGAAAAAAAGAAGGAAAAGAAAGAAAGAAAGAAAGAAAGAAAGAAGTTGCGTCTAAATTAAAAATGGAGAGACAGAGACAGAGACAGAGACAGAGAGAGGGGAAGTGATAGAAATGAAAGAGAAAAAAAGAAAAAGATTGAAAAACTGATATAAGATAAAATATAAGACAAAAGCGAAAGTTTTAAGGAAATAAATGAATAAATAAATAAATAAATAAAGAAAGAAAGAAAGAAAGAAAGAAAGAAAGAACTAATGGAGACGAAGAATAAGCTATAAAAAGCAGTAGAGAAAGAAAGAAAGAAAGAAAGAAAGAAAGAACTAATGGAGATGAAGAATAAGCTATAAAAAGCAAGAAAGAAAGAAAGAAAGAAAGAAAGAAAGAAAGAAAGAAAGAACTAATGGAGATGAAGAATAAGCTATAAAAAGCAATAAAGAAAGCAATAAAGAAAGAAAGAAAGAAAGAAAGAACTAATGGAGACGAAGAATAAGCTATAAAAAGCAATAAAGAAAGAAAGAAAGAAAGAAAGAAAGAAAGAAAGAAAGAAAGAACTAATGGAGACGAAGAATAAGCTATAAAAAGCAATAAAGAAAGCAATAAAGAAAGAAAGAAAGAAAGAAAGAAAGAACTAATGGAGATGAAGAATAAGCTATAAAAAGCAATAAAGAAAGAAAGAAAGAAAGAAAGAAAGAACTGACGGAGATGAATTGCAACTGTTAATCCTATGTAAAATGAAAGCATTAACCGTATTAATATTGCTGCAATTGTCTCTGGAGCTTTTATTTTTAACCTTCGAGATACACACACTGATATTTATGAGTTTATCTTTTAATTAAGATTCAGTTTCTGAATTTGCTATTTCCAAATCAAACAGTGTAACAATCCACTCGGGTACATTCATTTCCTCAGCGCCTAGAAATGTACGAGGATCATTAAATAAGTTTCTAGACTTAAAATTGTCGTAGACTCTTGAAAGTTCAGTAAGTTATCGCTATACATCTTATGAGATGACTGACCAATTTTTATGATTTCAGCTTCAAATGAGCAGCTACAGCAGCAATTGGAATACACCCTACTAAAGCCTGATTGTCACAGCTGGTGAATTTCAAAAATGCAATCTGAACGTTAGGAAGAGCGATATGCAATAAAATTCTGTTTTAAACTTGGAAAAATGCCACAGAAACGTATGGAATGCTTCAGACTGCTTTTCGACCATCTTGCATGAATCGAGCATCAGTTTTTGAGTGGCATAAGAGATTCAAGGAAACCAGGGAGTCTGTGAGGGATGATGAGAGGTATGGGAGGAGTAAGGAAGTCAATAGACCAGAGTTGATTGGCCAAAGGGTTAGAGTTAGGGTTACTATGTTGAGGTTTTAAGGGAGTTCAGGAAGAGATTCCTAGGGAAGAGGCAAGCACTCTTCAAATCGGGTCAGTAGCATTTCCACGAGGACAGTGCACCAGTCCACAACTCCATCCCTTGTCACAGACTATATCAATGATGTACGATTTTTCTTTCTTTGCTATCGAAAGGGAAATACAGTATGATTTCTTCATTATCAGCGCCTGAAAGAATTCTTTAAATTTGGTGGATTTCTGAATTTCTTTTTTGCATCTTAAAATAGAATCAAGATTTTTCTTTTTCTTCTTCGGGTGGCAGGCCCGAGGGCCCGCTGCAAACTGCTATGTTTTATGCTGTCGTTAGTGGAACAATTGTCGCTACGTGCCTTTGTCTAACAGCAGATTTGTATGTGCACTACGCTGGATAGTCAACAAATTGTATTTTCGCATTTTTAAATCTCATACGAATGTCAGCTTTCGACCTCAGTAGTTCAACCCCAGGCATTGACCGACCCCCTTCTAACCACCCCCCTCCAGGCATTTATCGGCCTCTTGAGTAGTCCCATCGATGGAGTCGACCATCGTGAAGAACCCCGGTCCAGGATTAGGCTTGGGCAAACTATTTACACACACACACACAAAGTTTATATCTAACGTGTAAAGAGACCCCTTAATATTTGGCTGATTTTGGGGCTTCAGAAAATTCGCATTATACGTGCGAATATACGGTAAAGGAAAGATTTGGTTAGAAAAAGATTTGGAAATCAAGATGGAAACAGAAAAGAAAAAAGATGAAAAAAAGTTCCCATTCTCACTACTCTAGATGAAATAAATAGTCTTTTTCTTCCGTTATTTTTTTTCATTCAACAGCAACC
>OY757923.1:91289145-91315065 GCA_963585895.1 Sepioteuthis lessoniana | reverse complement strand
ATCCGTGTCATCTGCAAAATCCCAATGAGGGGATAGTTTTATTCTTCTGCTTGACTGGCAGCATTCCGTTAGGAATGCCGCAAAGTTTGGATCAAGTGAAAGAATATATTGGATATTCTGTTTTCCATTCTACAAGGTATTTATGGTCACTGATTTTGTTAAACACCACTGTTTCTGTGTGCAGTGCGTATCTGCCATAAGCTATTTTACTGGAAGAACCTATCGAATGTCTCAGCAAAAGTGAAGTTTTAGTAAATATATGGCTACTTACGACTTGGTGCTTACGACCGGAGTTGGTACGTCTCTGACCGCTGCCACAATACCACCATTTAGGGACACGCAAAATATCAAGTAGACACCACTATAACGATTTAGTGAGTAAACTTAATTTAATGGTAGAAGAACAAATTCAAAAGAAAATCAGAATACAGTTTTATAAAGGAAGGTGAAGGAACAATGTAAATAGCGTAGTAATAGTTGCATCTTCTCTGTTGAATATACATGGCCGCCATTGACTTTGGGGTATATGATATGGTATATAGTTTTTGTATATAATAAAAAGACAAGATTCTGGAGGTGTGAATGAAATAAAGAAAATATTCTTAAATTGGGAGCTGTTGGAAGAAAATAATACCCTAAATGAAAATATCAAATGAAAAACAAAGATAAAAATGTTTTGAGAGGTTTTAATACAATTATTTAATAGAAAATATAATTTTCTTTTAGATTATCAGGGAAATAATTCTGTATCGATATTTGCTCTTCTTAAAAAAAGGCTCCCTTCTGTTTTTGTTGGGGAACTAAACCTAGTGGTTTCTATTTTTGAGAGTTATGGGCGGAGCTTCCAAGAATCACGTTACCGTTGGTCATGTGGCATTTTGAGAAGCGTATTCTATCATTTTTTTGGTAGCAGACACCAGTCGGAAGGGACCGCTGTTTTTCATCTCTGCTTTTTGTGCAGCACATTCGTGCAAATTATCACATATGAACCATTTCCCTACACAAGAAGAAATGTAAGTTTTTAACCACTGCTATTCGCTCTACTTGTTCTGTGGAACAGTTTTTGTACTTTTTATCATTTGCGATCGATTGTAATCGATTATCATGCTTTGTAATTGCGTGTAATATATGTGTATAAAATATATGTCACTTTTGTTTAAGTGGACTTTGTTTTTCCTTACCGATATATTCTGTGTATGGTATGGGATACACAATTTTTCTAGCTTTAAAATAAGCAATAAAAACATACTTAAGAACATTCTAGAAATTTAGGATCAAAACCGCATTAGCATTTAAATTACATTTTTATATTTTTCAACCAATCAGCTAAAAACAGGGAATAGAACATTCTAGAAAATTAGGATCGGAAGTGAACTAACAGAAAATATTTAGGCTCAAAAATAAAATAGTAAAATACAAATCTGATTGGTCAATAAATGTCTACGCGCCAAGATTTTAGGACGATTCTTTGATCCACCTGTAGGATATAAATAACACAGAGTTAGGAAGCCAGACACACAAGACACAAGCTTACACACAAACGAAGACACAGACGAACACAAGCCACTAAGCAGTAGCCGATACTATGTCCAACCAATTCCTTTCCCAAACAAATGTCATCAGAATCATGAAAGGGGTGTCCTCGTGGCGTAATGGTTAAAGCGATGGACTACGGAATCGTAGTACGCGAGTTCGTACTCCAGTCGCGCTATTACGTTCACTTTCGGGCAAATACCCTTGGGAAAGGTATGAACCTCCCAGCTATGGGTTAAATAGTACCACTATTGCTGTTCTTCTAGGAGAATGGCTTTGGAATTAAATAACCTACGCAGGTTGATATGCCATTAAAGGACCAAACCAAACCAGGATCATAAAATGGGAAATGAATTCACCGGTGGTTTGTCTTCCATATTTATTTTTTAAAAGATCGATCAAGTGATACAATAAGTGTACACCCGATAACTAAAAGTAAAAAAATATTCTTTTTTTCTTTCAACTAAATTTAGGATTTAAAAAAAAAAGACGAAACAAAACAAACAAAAAATAAGCAACACCCCTCAAAAAACAACAAAACTAAAAAGCTAAACAAACAAAAAACAAAAAAAACAAAAAAAAACTAAACATCTGAAGGCTAGTGATGTATATAGAATAAATATATTTTAAGCGGAGACACTTAATGAAAAGCCATGTTCAACACAGCTGTCGACCCACGAAATGAAGATTACCTCGATCAGTTTATTTACGTGAATCAGGTCGTTAAAATATGGAATACGTAAACACACACACACGCGCGCGCGTTGTCCACGTATTCCATATTTCGTATATATATATATATATATATATATATATATATATATAGTTAAATAAGTCGGCCGACCGTAGTCGAGGGCGACCCAAAGGCCCCCTTCTCAATGGATACTACACCGAGGTGTAGGGGAGAGCTCAACTCATTTCCATGGATTGCGCCATTTTACCCTTGATACGTACCTTATAATACAGGGAGGTATAAAGTACCATTTTTTGAGTCTTTGGTATGACTCGATCTAGAATTGAACCCCGGTCTCCCGGACCATTGGCAAACACAATAAATATATTTATATATACCGATGTACGTATTAGTTAAGATACCGTAGACAAAGTCAATAGCGCCTAGTGACTCTCCGTTTTTGGCTTATGTGATATAGTGTCGTAAGTTACACAGTATTTGTGTCCTTGTGCCAGATTTAGCTAAACTAAGTACCGTATATACCCGTGTAATGAACGACTTTTTGAGACCAGTTTTTCACCTCAAAGCCAAGGGATCGTTCATTACATGAGATATGTTTTAGAAACGTTGAAGCAAACCTTATTTGCCCAGTCGGCTCAGGCTGTAGAATACACTGACTGCACCTCTGCAGAGGGGTAAGAAACCCCCCCCCATGAGTATCCTGAATATGACTCTAATAGTCTGATGGTGAGGTCCCAGTAATGCTGGGGCCTTGCGAAATACGGAGCACCCCTTCATTGCTATTGCTTCCAGGTCCACTCTGGCCCACCGTGGTATCACCTGATAGGGCCCTATCTATGGGTTAAATAGAACTTACTGCATACTTATGCTAAACTGAATTGTTTGATTAAACTGAATAGCTTGAATTAGAAATGTTTTTGACAATTAAACCGTACTTACATTTAAACTGCGTGCTTATGCTAAACTGAAATAAATTGAAACTGTATTTACACTAAAGTTTAACATACAACTGTTTTGACATGTAACTGTATGTAAACAAAATCTGTACTTATACTAAACTGAATTAGTTGAATTAGAACTGCTTGACTAAACTGAATAGCTCGAAATAGAAATGTTTTTCACAATTAAACTGTACCTACATTTAAACTGTGTGCTTATGCTAAACTGAATTATTTGAAACTGAACTGTTTTTGACATTGAAACTGTACTTACACTAAACTGAATTGTTATACGTATATAACTGCTTGAATAAACTGAATTGTTTGAAATAGAAATGTTTTTGATAAACTGTGTACTCATGCTAAGCTGAATTGTTTGAAATTGAACTGTTTGTTTACATAAAAATGGATTTGGCGTTAAATAACCAACAAATGTTGATATACCATAAAACCAAACCAAACCAAACCAAGACCAGTTTTTCACTTCAAAGACAAAGGATCCTTCATTACACGAGATATATTTTGGAAACGTTGAAGCAAACCTTTTTTTCCATGCCTGACCTCGCTGTAATTTTGATCCATATAAACAACACCTAAGCAAATGTTATTAGTTGAGGTAAATAAGTTCTATAAGCATTGTTTTCAATTTATAACATCTGTGTACATACATAATATGTGTAAATATTTTAAATAGTAAAAAAAAGTTACATAAGAAATTCGTTATCTCGTTTCGGTATTTGCTTGCCTATGCGGAAACACGTTAGGTCGAAACAACACCATTTACGGAATTGCATTGATTTTGAGTGTATTGTTTGAGTCTCGAAAGTATAAATAAGTGTCTAAATATTTTCTCTTTATGTCATTGGTTGTTGGAGAAATATTTTAGTTGGCTAGCATAGCCAAAAGTTAGGGGTTTTTTTTTTGTTTAACAGTGTATCAACCTTCTTGGGTTATTGAATGGCAAATCCATCCTTCTAGAAGAATAGAAGTAATATTATTTAACCCATAGTTGGGAGGATAAGAGGGTTCATACCTTTCCCAAGGGTATTTGTCCAAAAGTGAACATAATAGTGCGATGGGAGATCGAACTTGCTTACTACGATTCTACAGTCTAGCGCTTAAATCATTACACCACGAGGACACTCCGCCAAAAGTTAGGGGTCATTCATTGCTCGCAATATACGAAAGGTCATTCAATAAAATAGATAGATAGATAGATCAATTTCTCAGAATTTCTTTTTTAATATATATAAACTCAGCATTATCTGGAATTAGTTTATAGCAAAACTTATCAAAATCTAGCAAAAAATTGTTTTGAGGCTATTCAAAATGGCGGTAAATCAGAGGTCTGTCATCAAAACTTTGGTTGTTGAAAAGTGCAAACTATGTGAAATTTACAGAAGAATGAGTAATGTGTACGGAGAAGTATGTTTTAGTTAAAAAAAATACAGTATGAGCCTGAATCGCTAAGACAGTCCTTAGAGTAGAAATACACTGACTTTCCGCGAAATAAAAGGTTCCGGGTGCAGCGGTCAGTAAAGAAGGAGATACAGCTGTAAACAGTACCTTCTAATGTCAACTCTTAAGGCAAAGTTCATCGTATTTATTGAATGACCCTCGTTTGACAAAAATTCGTTTTTATGGTTTAAAATGAGGGGTTCTTTCATTACACGAAGTCATTAATTACAAAAGTTTATTTGGTTAAAAGTCGATCTGGTTCACCTTGGTTGCAAACGGCACCGATCCCGCAATCCAATACTCTGGCAACGAGCTGCGGCATAACCTGTTGTTCGCTGTGGTGCATATTGAGTTTATATAACCATTAAAAAAAAAACCGGGGGAAAAAAACCGAACAGCAACAACAACAACAACAGCAACCGAAGAATTAAGTTTTCTTGGCCAACATTAGATGTTTAACAAAAGCAAATTGCAAGTAATCTCAGGGCTTACTGGGTTTGCCCTTCCTACGTTTCGTAGTTAAGTGGGCTTTGCGGAAGAGAAAACTTACAGAAGAATCAATTCGTTTGCCCCCCCCCTACACACCAGCTCTTGTCGGTCTATTGTTGGCTGTCCCTGACATAAATGGCAATTCATCATTTTATACATTGTCGGGTTTTCAGTCTTAATCCCAGGAAAATGAAGGGACATCAGGGGTTTTGGTGTTGAAACACGGACAGATTAACCCCTAACCCTGCCAGACCCCGGTGTGTATTTACCTAACCCTTTCACGACAATCAGGGTTAGGGTTAGGGTTAGGATGTGACACCAGGTCAATTTTTAAGTGGAGGTTTGAATTCACACAGAGGCCAATGCTTCTTGTTGCCTTGTCGCTAGCTATGCAATGTGTGTTCAGTTTAAGCAGGTGCATGTATTTATCCAACCCTGCCGTACGAGCAGGATAGGTTGGTTGTTTGGGTTTTATGGCATATCAACCTTTGTTGGTTATTTAACGCCAAATCCATTTTTATGAAAATAGTTCTATTTCAAACAATAAGTACGCTGTTTAAATGTAAGTACGGTTTAATTGTGAAAAACATTTAAATTTCAAGCTATTCAGTTTAGTCAAGCAGTTCTAATTCAGCTAATTCAGTTTAGTATAAGTACAGATTTTGTTTACACACAGTTAAATGTCAAAACGATTCTATATTAAATCAGTTTAGTGTAAGTACATTTTCAATGAGAAAAACAGTTCTATTTCAATTAATTCAGTTTAGCATAAGCACGCAGTTCAAATATAAGTACTACTTAATTGTCAAAAACATTTCTATTTCAAGCTATTCAGTTTAGTCAAACAATTCAGATTAGCATAGATACGCAGTTTAAATGCACCCCCAGTAAACTCCAACCCCCGTTTAGTTCTATTTAACCCATAGATAGGACCCTTATCAGGTGTTACCACTCCGAGCCAGGGTGGACTAGGAAGCGATGGCAATGAAGGGGTACTCCGCATTCCCCAAAGCTCAAGCATTACTGGAATCTCACCATCAGATTGTTTAGTGTCATATCCAGGACACTCGTTGCGGGGGTCTTACCCCCGCCAGCAGAGGTGCAGTCGGTGTATTCTACAACCGGGGCCGACTGGATTGTTTGAAATAAAACTGTTTTTGACATCGAAACTTGCGGTAAACTGAATTATTTGAAATAGAATATTTTTAACATTTAACTGTGTGCAAACAAAAACTATACTTATTCTAAACCGAATTGTTTAATTTGGAACTGTTTGATTAAACTGAATTGCTGGAAAAAGAAATGTTTTTGACTATTAAACTGTGTACTTGTGCTAAAATGAATTGTTTGAAATAGAATTGATTATTTGACGTTAAATAACCTTTGAAGGTTGATATGCCGTAAAACAAGAGCTGATATGCTGTAAAAACAACCAACAAACCAACCTAGAATATATATATATATATATATATATATATATATACGTGTGAGTATGTATATAAATATATATAAAGAGAGAGAGAGAGAGAGAGAGAGAGAGAGAGAGAGAGAGAGAGAGAGAGAGTCATTATTATTTCAAAAATTCTTCAGACTCAATAGTTATTATATCATTACCAGCCAATGGATTCTACAGCCTTAGAGCGAAAAAAAGAAGAAAAAAAAAAGCTAAGCAAAATAACTATTATCCAGTCAACCTGAACGCCGAGTTTTGATTTTATTCTGCCGCCTCAAAATCATATTGGTGTCGCTAAAATGTCCGGAAAGAAAAACACAAGTAAATGATTTGACGAAAGGCATTATGGGTAACACAATTTTTGGTTAACCGACATGTTCACGTGACCCCAATTATCGCGCGCTTATCGAGAAACGCAGGGCCAACTAGAAGAGCTGGTTGACATTCATATTTTGTCGTCAAGAACAATGACCTTCACTTCGCAAATACAGGAAGGATGTCATTGTGGAATCTGATAACCAGTGGTTGACAGTCGGAACGGCTGTAGATGAGTGGTCGCTGAAAACTGAAATAGATAAATCGGGGTTCTATATCATATTATGATTTATCAAACTTAGCGAAGTATCACACACACACACACACACACACACACACACACACACACACGAATAAACAAAAAAAAAAACCCCAAAAAAACAAAACAAAAAAAAAACGAAGACTACAAGTGGTATAAAGGTTCATTGTGAGATTCGAACTCACTACATAAGAAATTCTTTGTATTGATTGATAGATATGTAGAGACAGATAGATTGATTGATAGACACGTACAGACTGATATAAATACATTGATAGATAGATAGATGTGTATGCACTAAGATAGATAGATAGATAGATAGATAGATAGATAGATATTGAAGAGAATTGGATAGATAGATAGATAGATATTGAAGAGAATTGGATTGATAGATAGATAGATAGATAGATAGATAGATATTGAAGAGAATTGGATAGATAGATAGATAGATATTGAAGAGAATTGGATAGATAGATAGATAGATAGATAGATAGATAGATAGATAGATATTGAAGAGAATTGGATAGATAGATAGATAGATAGATATTGAAGAGAATTGGATAGATAGATAGATAGATAGATAGATATTGAAGAGAATTGGATAGATAGATAGATAGATAGATATTGAAGAGAATTGGATTGATAGATAGATAGATAGATAGATATTGGACTGAGATATATAGATAGAGAGATAGATTGATAAAGATATAAACAGAGTGAACTAGCTATCTATATAATGATCAAACACACACACACACACACACACAGAAGAGATAGATAGATAGATAGATAATGTGTGCTGAGTAAGATGAATAAAAAGCCGACGAAAGAAAAATGAATGAAACTTTTATGCGAAAGAAAAATTTGAATATTTGTTTAAGATTTGACTGTGTGCATATTTTGTTTAGATCATTGGTTCCCAATGAATTTGGGGCCATGCACCAGTTAGCTACTTCTAAAATTCTGATGCCCTACTGTAATATTTAATTCTTACAGATTCAAAATTTTACATCAATTCACGTGAAGGAATCTTATAAGGTAATTAACTTGGTCTCTAAACAAACCTCACGAAAATATTACCATGTCCCCACGTTGGGAATTACTGGTTTAGATATAGAAATACTTATAGAAAGTTCATTGATTTCAATCAATCCCACTTTTGAGTAGAGTTGAATGCTTTCTCTTTTGCAAAGAGTTTTTTCATAAGAAGACAACATATTTTTTCTTATCTACAAAGGGATGATGTCGCCTTCTGTTAGTCGTTTGTATAGTGAAAAAAAAATTTGTTGTGTAAAGCTCGCCCACGTCCAAATTGGCGTTGAAAACAGATACAGTCCAATCGTATTTTGTTTACTGCAACCAGGCTCTAAAGGTTATCCATACTTGTCCCCACCCACCTTCGCTTACTATAGCCGTCCTGTCTTGTAATTTTTTTTTTTTTTTTTTTTTGCATAAAAGCTTTTTTGGGTTCTTCAAACCGTTCAGTCTTTGTTCCATCCTCGTCCATTGGGCCGGGACTCACTTAGGTTGTCCTTGTTCACTGGTACACGGATCAGGCCGGGTGTGTTTTAACTTGGCAGACGGTTAAGGCTGCCTGACGCAGGTGCCAGGGAAACCCAACATGCATGTCTCGCAGTTGAGACCGGTGTCCTTGAATCTTATACACAGTGGTCTTTTGCTTTCTGATTAGTACCATCCCTAACTCTAGACCCAAGATAAAAGTTATATACCGGGGGATGAAAGATCCAATAACACTTATGTATAATATACCCTCTCTTGTTTACTACGAAAGATGGCGAAATGGTTGCGTGAGAGAAAAAGTCAGTCAGTTACAGCGAGGGAAACGCTAGGTTGAGTTAAATCTTCAGAGAGCCTTATTTCTTCGTGCTTCTTTCACGGTAGATTGATACAGGGTCACCTCTCAACCCGAGGTCGTATAAGCCTCTCAGGCCCAAAACAGGGTGAGGTCAGTGTCACTGCTTATTGATTACTGGCTGATTGCTTACTGCCTGACCGCTAGGGTTGAAAATTTCCGTAGTTATATATTTTGGACGCCTACGCACTCTTTCTACACAACTCACGTGGCAATTCCGCTGTGCTTTGTTTACCGCAAGACACAGGTGCACATCCTGTTTGGAAATCCACAAACTAACCGGCCAGTCAAAAGTCAGTATGTAACATAAAGAAAGGTAATGGATGTATGTATTCTATTTGCGCAAATTTTGATATTAAGTGTAGCCTAGTCGACTGGGGGGAAGTGAAGAATATCCCGACTGCACCTCAGCAGAGAGGTAAGACCGCTCCCCACGACGAGGGTCTTGAATATGACACTAAACCATTTCAGCTCAGTCAACTCGGGCTGTAAAATACGTCGACTGCTTCTCTGCAGGCGAGTAAGATCACCCCAATGAATGTCCTAGATATGACACTAAACCATCTGATGCTAGTGCTCCAACTTTGGGAAATGTAGAATACCCTTTCATTAATTTTACTCCAAGGTCCACTCTGACCCAGGGTGGTAGTATCTGATAGGGTCCTATCTATGGATGAAATAAAACTATTTAATCATTTTCTAAACTTGAAACCATTTAACTGTGTGCAAGCAATAAATACCAATAGATAAAACGAATCAAATCTGTACAAACAATTTTTTTATCTTGTCGTGCTGGTAGCACGGATATCCCTGACCCTCTCTCGCCACTTTTCCCTATCGTTCATCGCCTCAGGCAGGTCTTCTGGACAACATCCCGTAACCTCACATAGTTGCTGAATGTATGTTCTTGCTGGTCGTCCTGCTTTTGCACGGCCATGTGTGGGGGTCCACAAGAGTACATCACTTATGAGCTCGTCCCTGCTTCTCCAGCAGTGTCCTGCATGTCTGGTTCGTCTAACTTGAATAGTTTTCGTGATAGGAGGCAGGTGGCCGTACAGTTGGTGCCTTGTGGGGTGTTGCCGCCAGGACTTACAAACAATAAGCAGCAATATTTAAAAGCATTTAACAATGTGCAAACAAATACAAATGAGCTCTAACTTGTGTAAAAATAAAGTTACCTACAAATTATTCCTTTGACAAGAATAGATTCACATTGTAGTTGGTGAATCGAAAACTAGATTAATCCCTGGACCTTGCCAGAACACTAAAAAATTATTGGAGATGAAGGTGACAGTAATAGCAATCAGAGTAGGAGCCTTTGGAGCAATCTATAGTCCGCTGGTGGGGCAAAATGATAAATTCTTTTTTTCTTTTGAATCAAGACGAACTCTAGACTTCTGGCCGGCATTGGGTGGTACGTTTTTATCTAAATTTCGGATTGTTATTTTTATTTTATTTCTTGTGAGTTTTTAACACCAACTTTTGTTGGTGGGCTTTCGCTGAAGTCTGAGTGACAGGTCTCCAGGACTCTTCTCAGTATTCTGGCTGATCTCAACAATGGAGTAGTCTAAATGGTCTCGATTCTTCCTCCGATTTCCAACTGTTCCAATCCCTTTTCTAATCCTTTGAGAGAACATTCCAAGTAGACCATATACAATTGGTATCACCGTCATCTGCATGTTCCTTATTTTTTTTGTTTTTTTGTTTTTTTAGAGATCAGGCAAGGTTAAAGTATTTAAGTATCTTTTCTTTTCACTCTGTGGTTCGTTGGAACGGTAAAATCCACAGGGCGGCAAGTTTTTTCTCTCCTTTATTTTTTTTATTTATTAATTATCATATTTACCCAACCCCTCCGCTCGGGCAGGATATGACACAAGGTCAGTTTTTAAGCGGAGTTTAACAGGTTTGAATTCTGAGTTCTCCTTCTCCTAGACGAGTTGCCTTACCAAGGCTGAAGAAATCAGTCTGCCCTACTATTTACCCATAGCTGGAGGGAGAATAATTCGATTCACACCATTCCCAAGGGTATTAGTGCAATCAGTCTCGTCCAGGATTTGAACTCATGACGCCGTGACACATCCTTCCCGCGCGCGCGTGAACACCTGCGCTTATGTTGCACCTAAATAACCCATGCGCTAAGCGAAAGGTTCTCAGCTTAAATAAACCGAAAGGCAAGATATATAAAACGAAATCCCTCGGCCATTATATTACATTTGGAGGAAAGGTATGAATCCAATTATTCTCCTTCCAGGTAGGGGTAAATAGTAGGACAGACTGTGTTCTTCAGCCTTGGTGGGGCAACTAGTCTCCGAGAAGGAAAACTCTGAATTCAAACCTGTTAAACTCCGCTTAAAAATTGACCTTGTGTCATATCCTGCCCGAGTGGAGGGGTTGGGTAAATAGGATTATATTACATTTTCTTGTTCTCTGGTTTATTGGTTGAAGTTCTTCCCTCGTCCAATTTAAAAATGGTTCCAAGTATTTTACGGTGCGGGGCGGGGACAGCCCTGGTGTTTATTCCTTTGATGAGATTTCTGCTGTAAGTTTGGTTTCGGGCAGTTTTCTCGTTCTCCGAGATACTCTTTTTAAATTTTTTTTTTCTTTCATCTCCGCTTGTTTGATGGTGTCCGCTTCCAGTATTCCCAAGTATTTGTAAGTTTCCTTTTCTCCGAGCGTTCAGATGTTTTCTTGATTTGGTAGTTCTATTCCTTCCGTCATTTGTCGTTTTTTGCTTTTCTTTATTAGCATGGCTCCTTTTTCTATGCCAAATTCCATCCCTATATTGTCATTATATATCCTCACTGCTACTATTGTGGTTTCCAATTCGTTTTCTTTTTAGGCAAACAGTTTGATTATTATTATTATTATTATTATTATTATTATTATTATTTCCACCAATAATTTTATTTTATTTTATCGGCCGACAGATGTTTTAAGCATTATTACATAAAGATTTTTTTTTTATCTCGTTTTTGTCTTCAATATGTTAGATTACTTCTTATCTGGGGTTCGTATGAACTTGTTTGGTTTAGTATCGGTTTGGAAACCAAGTACTTCTTCCAAAGTTTTTTTTTTTCCCCCTTTTACTTTGACAAGACGAATAAAAATAGATGCAGCCTGAGTGGCGGGTCAGTAGCTGATTCAATTTCTGTGTTTATTTTTTCAGGGGAGCAAAACTCAAAAATATGCACTTCGCTATAGGGGACAAGGAAAGTTAAATATTGACAGAAGGTTGCGCTCAGATAAAAGGTTCTTTGGTATTTTCTGATACTGACTTGGATAGACAGATACTTATACAACATGTATATATATATATATATATATATAGGTGTATGTGTGTGCTCGCGTGTGTATACTCATGTTCGTGTATACTCGTGTATAAGTCGATCACGTTCATTGGTCGAAGTTTGGTTTATGATTCCAAACTCATTATTTCATCCAATTTATTTTTTTAAGCAAAGGTTTACGGCTATTATTTTTATTTCAATTAGGTCTGAATTTTAACCTAGTAAAAAATGCTACTTTCGGTGTACAGGTAAAAATCATTTTTTTTTCTCGAAAAGATTTGGCCTAAAACTGATCTCTCTCACACACACACACACACACACACACACACACACACACACACACACTGTATATATACATATATATATAATCAGTCTAAATACATACATTTATATATATATATATATATATATATGCAAATTTCATTAAACATAATAGACATTTTATGCCTACATATTCTCTTTTGGATCCGTTCGAATTCCCATATTACTTTTATCGTATTCGGGGGGAACTGATTTAGGTATTGTCCATAGTTGTATGTATCCCTAGTACTTTCTGCCCGACTTTGGGCCATTATCAGGGGAGAATCTGTTACAAAAGTGATGTAACTTTTGTTTTAGCAAGTTACTACTGTGTAAGGACGTCTTTGCTGTTGGAGATTATGGCGCTTGCTTTTAAATGTAATTCTGTAAATAGTGCCAGTAGCTAAAGACATTTAAGTACATTAGCACTGGTTTGAAAATTAATTCTATTAAGTGCTGGTTGCAGGTTTCTAATATATAGTGCTTCGAGAATCTGAAGTTTTTGTTTATTATTTTGATGTTGGAGTATTGTTGTGTTGTCGGTGAGAATTTTTCCCCCCCGAATACGATAAAAGTAATACGGGAATTCGAACGGATCCAAAAGAGAATATGTAGGCATAAAATGTCTATTATGTTTAATAAAATTTGCATTAACGAAGAAATGCTGCCTAAATACACACACACACACACACACACATATATATATATATATATATATATATATCAATCTAAATACATATATATATATATATATATATATATATGTATGTATTTAGATTGATTGGTTGATAGATTAACTGGTTAAGTACCGGTTACTTTCGAATAGATTTCTTTTTGTACGTTTTACAATTGAAACAAGCGGTGTTAAAGACCCTCTGACAGCCTCCCTCTTCCGTCGTCAATTTAGTTCTAAGGTTGAATGATTACTTACGGAATTTCCCTTGCCATTCTTATAAGGCAACGCATTTTCTATCTTTTCGGTCGGGAATAGCTTTTAAAAAAAACAGACATTTTGATTACTTAAAAAAAAAAAAAAGCTAAAAGATTAAGACGAAGATACATAAACCACGCACCTGCTAAAAGTCTTTTTTTTTTTTTGTGGTGAAGTTGTGGGGGGTGAAATTTCTCACAAATTGGGTAATTATCAGGCTCCAATAAAACTTTTCGTACTTAAGTAACAAAAAGATGGGGTTTCCTTTAAAACAATTTTTTTAGCTTTGTTCATACAATTTAAAAATGTTTGAACACCTCGGGTGGTGTAATGGTGAGCAAGCTAGATTAGCAAATCTTCAGGAGTGAGTTCGAGTCTCATTCGAGTCGAGTCTCATTGGGTGCCCCATTCATACAGTCTTGAGCCACATCTAAGCTGAATATTCAGTAAATTACTTTAGGCGTCTCGGAGGCTGTAATGGTTGGCAAGCTGGACTAGCAAACACATACGAGTGAGTTCGAGTGAGTTCGAGTTTCATTAGGTTTCATACAGTCTTGAGCCACAACTAAGCTGAATGCTTAGTAAATTACTTTAGGCGTCTCGGAGGGTTAACAAGATGGACTAGCAAACCTTCACGAATGAGTGCGAGTCTCATTGGGTGCTCTATTCATACAGACTTGTGCCACATCTAAACCGAATGCTTAGTAAATTACTTTAGGCGTTTCAGAGGGTGTAATGGTTAACAAGATGGACTAGCAAACCTTCACAAGTGAGTGCGAGTCTCAATGGGTGCCCCATTTATACAGACTTGTGCCACATCTAAGCTGAATGCTTAGAATATTACTTTAGGCGTCTCGGATGGTGTAACGGTTGGCAAGTTAGACTAGGAAACCTTTACGAGCGAGTTCGAGTATCATTGAGTGCCCTTGATAGGGTCCTATCTTGGGTCAAATAGAACTAAATTTTATACTCATGCTAAACTGAATTGTTTGAAATAGAACTGTTTTTGGCATTTAACTGTGTGTAAACAAAAACTGTACTTATGCTAAACTGAATTGTTCGAAATAGAACTGTTTATATGTATAAAATGGATTTGGCATTAGATAACTTCCAATGGTTGATATGCCATAAAACCAAACAAAACCAAGCCTCAATGACTGAGACCTTATCAAATAACTGCAAAACTAATTCATAAAAGTAGAGTTTGGTCTTTTTTTATAGAAATTTGGGATTATTTCTCTCGAGCAAAATATATAAATAGATGTATAATTTTAAAAGAGCATTTTTACATTCTTAATTAATTTTTAAAATATAATTTGTGAAGTTAAAAAAAATTCGTTTTTTGGGGCATAAGTAATATTTTTCTTTGGTTTCCGGAGAAGCGAAAAAAAACCCAACAAAGATCAGTTTAGTTCCAGGAGTCCTTTTCACTACGCCAGATAACATTTGTCCTCTCGCTTAAAATGAGTAAAGGATGGGTTAATTCCCGGTGCAAGACCCTCCTCTGACGGACCTTCTCACTAAGTAGACATGGTTTTATATTTTGGTTTCATGGGGAGCCTAATAAATAACCTAAAATATAGATAGATCGATCGATAGGTAGATATTAACATAGATAGGTAGATAGAAAGATACACCAAGACAGATACGAACATAGATAGATAGATGCATAGCTATGAACATAGATAGATAGATAGATAGATATTAAAGAGAATTAGATAGATAGATAGATATATAGATAGATAGATAGATATTGAAGAGAATTAGATAGATAGATAGATAGATATTGAAGAGAATTGGATAGATAGATAGATAGATAGATAGATAGATAGATGCACAAAGACAGATATGAAAATAGATAGATAGATAGATAGATGCACAGCTATGAACATAGATAGATAGATAGATATTGAAGAGAATTAGATAGATAGATAGATAGATAGATAGATAGATAGATAGATCAAGACAGATATGAACATAGATAGATACACAAAGACAGACAGACAGATAGATAGATAGATAGATAGATAGATAGATGCGCAAAGACAGACAGATAGATAGATAGATAGATAGATATTGAAGAGAACTGGATTGATTGATAGATAGATATTAACATAGAATGATAGATAGATAGATACACAAAGACAGACAGACAGACAGATAGAAAGATAGATAGATAGATAAGAATCAAATTACCGCCAGATGTCTTCTTATTCATTAAAACTACCTGATGATATCGAAGTTGTAAGTTGAGCGTCTTTATTTTTCTTTTTAATGATATTATTATTAGATAAATAGGTAGAGATTCTCTGATTGCAAGGTTAGAATAGGTTTACCATTTTTATAGTTTTACAAATCTTTTTATAAATATCTTTATTTTGGTGGGTAAAGAGAAAGAAAAAAAAAGCCAGTTCTGGGAATTGGCAGCCCAAAGATCGGTGTATTTATTTTTGATTGGGTAGAGAAATGAATTGAGTTTGTGGGCAATAAATGCCTCTGATGTACAACCCGAATACGAAATAGAAACCAGGTAAGAATGGATTTAATGGTAAAAGACAATTATATACGTACCCAGAAACGCCGAAAGAGATAAATAGCAAGGATTGTTAAATTATCCTTATTGTGACAAACTCATTTTACGGGCGAATGCACTTCAAACAAAGAGTTGTTTGTTTTGAGGAATATTCGCTGTGAAAAGAATGACGTCTTGTCACAAATATCTTTGCATTTCCCTTGTTCCGAATCAAGTATCTCTAATTGGATTAATTAGAATCAAATCAAGGTCGGAAGTAATTTGCAGAGAGAAGTATGAGTTGGGATTTTAGATTTAAGGGAGAAACCGTTTTGGAGAAGTTAAGAAAGAAAAACAATGTAAGAATCTTTTTTTTTCTTTTGAGCAGCGAAAGTCGACTCCCAAAATCAGTTCGGTTGGGTTTTATGGCATATCAACCCTTGTTGGTTATTTAAAACCAAATCCGCTTTACACACATATATTTTATATAGGATTTGTTTGCACACAGGTAAATGGTTTCAAGTATTGCTATATAACTGTTATGGCCCTGGAAGGGGTCACAAAGAGAACAGAAAACCACGGTTATAGTATAGGTATATATTTACAAGAACAAAGGATGGTTACAAGAACATAGGACGGTAAACTAGTTCGCATAACCGCGCAGGGGTGAGGTTAGTTTCTGGATCAAGACTGACTTCGTATTGCTGGGTTTTCCGGTATTATCCTATTTAGCAACCCCTCCGCTCGGGCAGGATATGACACAAGTTCAATTTTTAAGCGGAGTTTAACAGGTTTCAATTCAGAGTTTTCCTTCTCCTAGACTAGTTGCCTCACCAAGGCTGAAGAACCTAGTCTGTCCTACTATTTACCCATAGCTAGAGGGAGAATAATTGGATTCATACCTTTCCCAAGGGTATTAGTGTTATGTGAAATGCAATCAGTCTCGTCCAGGATTTGAACTCGTGTCGCCGTGTTCATTTCCTACGACGATAACAATTACACCACGGGCACCTCCATTGTATTGCTGGGTTTTCCGGTATTATGGAGAGTGGTTCTGTCCATTAGTAGGTGATTCCACCCCAACAATAACACCAATAATTTTTTCCTATTAATCATTTATTTGGACTCAGTGGTTTCACGTATTGCTTACAATAATAGTTTTACTTGTACATAGTTAAAAGGTTTCAAGCTTTGCTATTTAACACTAATAATTCTATTAAACACTATTCATTTATTTGCACATAGCCAAATGGTTCCAAATATTTCTATGTAATACCAATAATTAAATTTAGGCATACAGTGAAACAGTTTCAAGTATTGCAATTCAACACCAATAATTCTATTCAACATTACTCATTTGTTTGCACAGAGTTAAATGGTTCAAAGTATTGTTATGTATCACTAACAATTCAATTGAACAGTCATTTGTTTGCATACAGTTAGGTGTTGTAAGAGTTCTGTTTCAAACATTTCCTTCTAACACAAGTCATTTGTTTGCACACTGTTTAAATGTCAAACAGTTCTATTTGAAGCATTGATTAGACCCTATCAGGTTCTACCACTCCGGGCTAGAGTGGACCTTGGAGCAATGGCATTGAAAGAGTGCTCCGCATTCCTCAAAGCTCCAGCATTACTGGAGCTTCAATATCAGATACAGTTTAGCGTCATATCCAGGACATTCTTTGGGAGAGTCCTACTCCTCTGTAGAGATACAGCCGATTGGGCCGTGGTTGGTTTGGTTTGGTTTCATGACATTACAACAATATATGGGTTATATAATGCGGAATCTGATTACCATAAATTGCGACATAAAAGTCAAGTTTTTAAGCCTGAAATAATCTTAAAACAGTAAACACTGACCGGAACATCACAGCCCTCAGGCGGCCAGTCGGATTACTACGCACAGAAGACTGGGAATTTAAATGAATATAGATTCTATTGTATAAGGTTTCCATGTTTCACGTATGGCCGATGTAATTTTGATTTCATAGAAAAATTACGTATATGATTATAGTTTAATGAGATATAATGATAATTTATTGAACATACACATATAACTGGCAAGATATCTCCTACTTGTATAACACGACATTTTGAATAAAGGATGGTGAATGTCCAGGGAGGAGACAAAAAAATTCCAATATGAAGCTACTGAACGGAGCGAGTGACTGGAAAGTTTCAGCGGATCTAAAGACATCTCAACAATTTCCAGTTCACATTATTCACACAGAAAAGCAGCCAGACATTGTAGAGTGGTCCGATTCAAAGAAGACCGTCCTCCTGATAGAATTGACTGTCCCCTGGGAAAAAAACCGGGAGGAAGCACACGAGCGGAAGAAAAACCGATATGAGACACTGCGTGCCAACTGCGTGGAAAAAGGTTGAATATGCCATGTGATTCCTATTGAGGTTGGTTGTCATGGTTTTCTAGGACACTCAGTCATTTCGTTTCTTTCAAAAATAGGAATCACTGGCCGCAGTTTGAAGGTTGCCTCAAATCGTCTTCAGACCACGGCGCAATATGCATCAAGTTGGATTTGGTCGAAAGCGAGAAGTTTTCAGCATGAATGAAATGCACGCGGAACCACCATTCCCGTGTAACACCAGGAAACGGTTACTGTAAACGCGTAATGACATCAACGGCCAAAAGTAAACGCATTTTTTTTAAAATCACAATCTGCACTCTAAAAATGAAGATGAACGTCCAATGTAATCTCTGCTCTTAATTAATGTAGCTTGTATATATATATATATATATATATATATATATATATATATATATATATATATATATAATTCTTTTAATTTCCTGTCCGGTGGCAAAAGCTGATTGGTAGCGCCAGGAGTGGCCGTAACGTCTTGAGCTACCGAAACTGTGTTATCACCCCTGGTTGGCGGCTGATGAGGGCAGGGTATCGCACGTGCTTTCACACGTTGTATGATAAAAAAGAGTCTGACCCAGAAGTATGAGATAAAAATCTCAAGGTTGACTAGTATGTCAGGTCGACTTGTACGCCGTAATGTACAGTAATCGTTGCAGCCTTTTGACGATTGAGTAGTTTTTTTTCAGTAAATACTTATTCATGCCTCTCTGCTGGTTTCACAAAAAAAAAAAAAAAAAAACGTCGGCACTAAGCCCAAATGGGCGTGGGCATCTGTATCTCTCGTCACTGACTGCGCCACACCCCGTGCCGACACATGCATCTCGTTATCTAGCCCACGTTTCACATAGACTCTTTACTGTTTTACTGTGCTTCAGGAATGTGCATCACGATATTTGCAGTTGCAGTGCTCTGTGCAACAATTAGATAAATGAAGGAATGTGTATATGTAACGGTTTAAAAAAGTTCGCAAAAACAAACACGCAGAGGTGGAATATTTGCGCATCTGAAAAATGAAGATGAACGTCCAATGTATCTCTGCTCTTAATTAATGAGGCTAGTATAGATATATAGTATATATTATATATATAGTATATATATATATATAGGTATATAGTATAGTATAGATATATATATAGATTTATATATAATATATATATATATATATATATATATATATATATATAATATATATATATATATATATATATATATATATATATATATATATATATATATATATATATATATATATATATATATATATATATATCTACTATCTCTATCACATCAATATACTATATACTACTACTCACTACACACCACACACTCACACTCACTACACACTACACACACTCACTACACACTCACTCACTACACACACACTTCTCACTACTACTACTACACACTCAATCATCATAATCACCCTGTCCTGTTTGGCGGGTGCCCGTGGTGTACCTGATATCGTCGTAGGACTTGGACATGACGCTACGAGTTCAAATCCTGGACGACACTGATTGCATTTCACATAACACCTTGGGAAAGGTATGAATCCAATTATTCTCCCTCCAACTATGGGTAAGTATAGTAGGACAGACTAGGTTCTTCAGCCTTGGTGAGGCAACTAGTCTAGGAGAAGGAAAACTCTGAATTCAAACCTGTTAAACTCCGCTTAAAAACTGACCTTTGTGTCATATCCTGCCGAGCGGAGGGGTTTGGTAAATATGATACCCTGTCCGGTGGCAAAAGCTGCTTGGTAGCGCCAGGAGTGGCCGTACCGCCTTGAGCTAACGAAACTGTGTTATCACCCCTGGTTGGCGGCTGATGAGGACAGGGTATCACACGTTGTATGATAAAAAAGGAGTATTTCAAGGGTTATTTTATTAACGATTAAAGCCTTGATTTTACTTATTGCATGTTAAGGGTCGACCTGTGGATCAGGTATAGGTCTGACCCAAAAGTTTGGTTGGTTGGTTGTGTTTTATGGCATATCAACCTTTGTAGGGTATTTAAAGCCAAATCCATTATTATGTAAATGATCAGTTCTATTTCAAACAATTCAGTTTATTAATCTCTTACTTAAATACTATATACCCATGTCACGTGATGATACTAAACACTCTCGGCATTCTAGATAGCGGATGTATCAAAGATCATCTGTGGCGTAATTCCTATCTGAGTAATTCACGCTCATTAATACGGTTTCAAGTATTCCTTACAAATACTAAAAACTTATACCCAGTGATTGTGTTGAAATTGATTATGGTACTCGCCTTCAAAAAAAAAAATGTTCGTCTCTGGGGCGGGGTCGATAATACTAGTTCGCCGTTTTACGGACAGAATATCTTAACTTCCAACTTTGCTTCTCGTTCGTTCGTCCGGTCCGGTCCGGTCCGTTCTTTCTCTCTTCTTCTTTCCAATTAATCGCTTGCTTCCCCGTGTTCGTCTATGCGCCTACTTTTTATTTCTCTGCTCTACACGCCAAACAATGTCTTGCCCTCTTTCTGCTCCAATCTCCATTTGACTCTTGTTCACTGTCACAGTGATATTGTTTAAACTATCAATTCTATTCAATAATGATGAAAATCTTTTGTTTGCACACAGTTATGTAGTTTCAAGTATTCATATCTAACACTAATAACTTCTTCATCATTATAAGCTATCAAGTAACTATTCCTATTGGATAATAATAAGTATTTGTTTGCACACAGTTATATGGTTTCAAGTATTCTAATCTAGTGTAAATGATTTATTCAGAATAATGTAGTTACAAGTAACAATTCTTATTTGATAGTAATAAGCATTTATTGGCACACAGTTATAAAGTTTTAAGTATTCTTATCAAAGACCAATAATTCATTTATAGCAATATAGTTACAAGTAACTATTCCTATTTGACAGTAATAAGCATTTGTTGGCACACAGTTATATAACTCGAATTCTTCTACAAAATGAAATGGGCGGTAAGCGGCCGTACAGCTGCTGTTTTGTTGAGTGTTTAGTTACCATTTAGATTTTTTACCGTCTTTTTTGTTTGCGTCCATGTAGTGCATCCATTGAGTAGTATCGACATTGCCGTAGCTGAGAAAAAATTCCGTTTTGTTTTATCGGATAGATCACACTTCCATATGATCGATAAAAATTTGATTGTAGTCCACGCCTTCGCTAGTAGTATGTTGACATCACATTCAGTTGATGAGATATTGCAACCGAGGTATGTGAACCGAACTGATCTCCAAATTATAGAGGCCTGTCGTTCAAAGTGGAGATGACTTTCTTGTTTAAAACACGTGCTCTGTTTTATTACCAATATAGTACCACACTTTACTTCTACGAGAGAGACATTGGCACTAAATAACTCAGTAAGGTTGCTGTGCCATTAAATAAAGAAACAAGCCTAAACTAAACTAGCTTTGGGAAATGCAGAATATACCTTCATTGCCATCGCTCCCAGGTCCACTTTGGCCCAGAGTAGTAGCACCCGATGAGGTTCTATCTATGCGTTAAATAGAACTAAACAGTATACTTAAGCTAACCTGAATGGTTTGAAATAGAACTGGAATTTAAACTGCGTACTTATGCTAAACTGAATTGTTTCAAATAAACTGTTTATATGTATAAAAACGATTCGGCATTAAATAACCTACAATGGTTGATATGCCATAAAACCAAACGAAAACAATCAAAACCAAACCAAGCCAATAATCTACAGAGAATCGGGGAAAAAGGGAAGTCTCGCGAGACGGATTCGAACCATCGACCTAAGGATTTCAGGCAATTTGCATTAACTACAGTCCTCCGCTCTGCCAACTGAGCTATCGCGAGTTAACTAATGACTACGGTTGATGATAAACTATTTAAAGAAAAAAAAAACTGTTTCTCATTGTTCATATGGCTTGTTACAGAAGTTTAATTTGCTTACTCTGTCACTAGTGGGAACTTAGCGACGTTCTTCTTCAGTATATTGGTAGAATAATAGTTTACCAGAAACTCTAACCGACAGCGCTCTGGTAAATATTTTCTGCCCAAATCTTTTTTTCTATTACTAAAATTAGATTTTACGTGTGAAAAAAAAAGAAGTAAAAATTAAATAAATAAAAGAAAGTGCAGAGGGGTAAAACTTTTTAAAAAGCGGATGTCCTAGGTATGACACTAATATTCAGGCTCTTGTTCGGGAATTCTGGGGAATGTGGATTACTCCTTCATTGCCATAACTCCCTGGTCCACTCTAACCTGGAATGATCCATCCTTTAGGTCTTTTGTGAAACTTAGTCGCATGACCATATCTGATAAGTTTATGAATTATTTTTATTTTCCTTACTCCTCCCACACCTCTCATCATCCCTCACAGACTCCCTACCTTCCTTGAATCTCTTATGCCACTAAAAAACTTATGTTCGATTCATGCAAGATGCTCCAAAAGTAGTCTGAAGCATTCCATACGTTTCTGTGGCCTTTTTTCCAAGTTCAAAATACAATTTTATGGCATATCGTTCTTCTAAAGTGTCCTCACGTCCAGATTGCATTTTTGAAATCCACCAGCTGTGACAATCAGGCTTTAGTAGGGTGTATTCCAATTGCTGCTGTAGCTGTTCATTTGAACGTGAAATCATAAAAATTGGTCAGTCATCTCAGAAGATGTATAGCAATAACTTACTGAATTTTCAAGAGTCTACGACAACTTTAAATGTCAGTACAAAAAAGTCGGGAAACTTATTGAATTCCCCACGTATATATATATATATATATATATATATATATATATGAATGTAAGTATGTATGTATGTATGTATGAATTCACCCTTCCCCTTCGCACGAGCAGGATGCAACACAAGGTCAATTTTTTATCATCGTTTAACGGATTTGAATTCAGAGTTTTCCTTCTCTAAGATCGGTTGCCATTCCAAAATTAAAAAAACTCAGTCTGCTCTGCTATTTACTTCCATCTTGAGGGAGAATAATTCGATTCGTATCCTTTCCAAGGGTATTAGTGCTTTGCGAAATGCGGCCACAACTAGGATTCGAACTTGGGTTGCCCAGTTTGTTTCCTTCGATAATGACCATAACACTACAAGCAAACCTCTGTCTGTCTGTCTGTCTCTCTCTATATATATATGAGTATATATATATATGTATAAAGAGGTGTGATAATTTTGGGACAGCTATATATTTAGATTTTGGGGTACAGAGCTTCAGTGGTGTAGAGTTTGGTAATAAATAATATCTAATGATATCCATTTACGATGTAAAAACCCGAAAATGAATTTTAAGGGATTGTTTTTCTATTTTACTTCGATATCATCGTACATGGTGAAGATTATATAGCCTGAAAACGGTCCATATATTGGTCATTAAAAAACAAAACCAAAAAAAAAAAATCAACTAATTATCCACAGTAGCTTACAGTAATTAAAGTTGTCTCCCTTTAGTCGAGGGTGACCAGAAGGCTCCCTTTTCGATAGCTACTACACCATAGGGGAGTGAGCTACTCCATTCCCTGGATTGCTTCACTTTACCCTCAATATGTACCTTATATTGCTGAGTGTTCATATTTACTAACCCCTCCGCTCGGGCAGGATATGACACAAGTTCAATTTTTAAGCGGAGTTTAACAGGTTTGAATTCAGTGTTTTCCTTCTCCCAGACTAGTTGCCCCACCAAGGCTGAAGAACCCAGTCTGCCCTACTATTTACCCATAGCTGGAGGGAGAATTATTGGATTCATACCTTTCCCAAGGGTATTAGTGCTATGTGAAATGCAATCGGTCTTGTCCAGGATTTGAACTCGTGTCACCGTGTCCGTTTCCTACGACGATAGCCACTACCCCACGGGCATATTATATCCCTATATTGCTGAGTATTAATACTATTGTATGACTGGACCTGGGATGGAACCCCGGTCTCCCGAGCCATTGGCAAACACTCTAACCATTATGCCAATGTCCGGCTTACAGTATTCCTTGTTAAAACAGCAGTGAAATACAGAATTGCGCAAGTGCTAAATTCCCCACGCTCACCAAACCCTCGATTTCTATTTCCCCTGTTTTCTAAATGGAAAATTCAACTGTGGTAACATTTAGGAACTGAAAGACATTAAAACTAATACAATGATACCGTTTCATACAGATCAAAGAAATTTCAGAGGTGCTTCGACCAATGATAAACTTATTGGAACATGATTAATGTGAAAGTGACTATTTTGAAGAAAATTAAGGTTTCATTCAATGCTAATTTCTGACTTAGTAAATACATCTTCAATCATAATACTTTTAGAAAGCACGTCAGCTAATATATATATATATATATATATATATATATATATGAAAATGTACCGATATGAAAAAAAAACGCTTGGTCTTCAGGGAATGAGTTTATTTGTAGAAAAAAAAGTTTTGTAATTTTTCATTTCCGTACATTTTCAGACTGTCTGATTTATTTTCCTTTTTTCCATAACCATACCTATATATATATATATATATATATATATATCTTTAAGAAAAAACAAAAACCGGTCAAAATTATTGCTCTGTAATGTCTGTTACATTGAGCTCTTTACCAGGAAAATGTAAATGTTCACTGTTGAATGTTTTTTTTTTGTCCTGATGGAATTACTCCTTTTCCGGTTTAACTGGACTGAATAATACTTATATATATATATATATAATGACTGCCACAACAAAGACGAACTGAAGGCAAGGATAACGGCAGTATTCATCAATTTAAACCAGCACAACACGCGACTAGCAAAGGCATGAACAGCTAACGATAGCTATCGATCATTTGGAAGTCAGACCTGACCGATAAAATGAAACGCAGTTTTTCCCAAGCAGCGGTCGTGTCGATACTGCTATATGTATGCACTACATGGATGCTAACTAAACGTATGGAGAAAAAGCTTGACAGTAACTACACAAGAATGCAGCGAGCAATATTGAACAAGTTCTGGAGGCAACACACCACAAAGTAGTAATTGTACAGCCACTTTGATAGTTTTCGTGATGGACGGTATCACGAAATCTATCAAAACAAGACGAACCAGACATGCGGGACACTGTTGGAGCAGTAGGGATGAGCTCATAAGGGACGTACTCTTGTGGTCCCCTTAACATGGACGAGCAAAGGCAGGACGACTAGCTAGGACTTACATACAACAGCTCTGTGCCGATACAGGATGTAGTGTTGAAGACCTACCGGAAACGATGTACGATAGGGACGGATGGCGGGAAAGGATCAGGGCTATCCGTGCTGATGGCGTGACATGATGATGATGATGATACCATTAGAAAGGGTTGCAGGAGATTCTGAAGTTGGATGTAATGGTCGCAGGAGATTCTGAAGTTGGATGTAATGGTCGCAGGAGATTCTGAAGTTGGATGTAATGGTCGCAGGAGATTCTGAAGTTGGATGTAATGGTCGCAGGAGATTCGGAAGTTGGATGTAATGGTCGCAGGAGATTCTGAAGTTGGATGTAATGGTCGCAGGAGATTCTAAAGTTGGA
>OY757923.1:91271645-91281645 GCA_963585895.1 Sepioteuthis lessoniana | reverse complement strand
ATATGGGAAATGGAGTCGGTGTCCCGAGTTCAAATCCCGGACGAGATTTTTTGCATTTCATCTATGCATCCAACTATTCTCTCTCCAGCTAAGAGAAAATAATAGAGCAGACTGGGCTCTTTAACTTTGGTATGGCAACCAGTTTAGGAGAAGGAAAACTCTGAATTCAAATCTGTTAAACTCCGCTTGGAAATTGACCTTGAGTCAATTCTTTCTTGTAGTGGGCGGGGTGGGGGATTTATATCTATCGTGGCTGTGTGTGGGTGGGGATAGATTTCTAGAACACATCGTGCCTGGCTGCTATGAGAAAATGTTTTTGGGACTGTTTTTGTATATTGAACGTGGGCGAGCATCTCACAAGAAAGCTCCTCATTTTGTCAATTTTTTAAAATTTGCAATAGAATCTATCTATCTATCTATCTATCTATCTATCTATCTGTTCAGATGTATGTATGTATGTATCTATCTATCTATCGATCTATCTATCTCAGTCTGTTCATATCTATCTATCTATCTATCTATCTATCTTAGTATGTTCATATCAAGCAATCTATCAATCACAATATGTTCAAATCTATCTATCTATCTATCTATCTATCTATCTATCTATCTATCTATCTATCTATCTCAGTCAGTTCATATTTATTGATCTTTCTATCTATCTATCTATCTATCTGTTCATATGTATGTATGTATGTATGTATGTATGTATGTATGTATCTATCTATCTATCTATCGATCTATCTATCTCAGTCTGTTCATATCTATCTATCTATCTATCTATCTATCTATCTATCTATCTATCTTAGTATGTTCATATCAAGCAATCTATCAATCACAATATGTTCAAATCTATCTATCTATCTATCTATCTATCTATCTATCTCAGTCAGTTCATATTTATTGATCTTTCTATCTATCTATCTAACTAGCTAGCTAGGTAGCTAGCTATCTCAGTCGGTTCATATCTATCTATCTATCTATCTATCTATCTATCTATCTATCTCAATTCATTTTCTACTTCTCCCTGTGGGTTCCCTTCAAGACAGCTGTCCATGATGATATTGATTCTTCTATCTAGGAAGCAGTGAAAGATTCTAATTAGCATTTCATAATTAACAGCTGTGGATGACAGTAATGAAGCTTAGAGTAAAAATTAAAAAAAAGACCCTTTAAGAACTAAAAAACAGATTTCTTAACAAAAACATCGCCAGAAACAATTATTGACAACTTTTTTCTTCGTTTCAGATTGTTTTTTCTTAAATTTATTCTGCATTCTACATAGAGCAAACTTGACTCTTCAGTCTGGGAGAAGGAAAACCCTGGATTCAAACCAGCTTAATAAGTAAGTAAGTAAAGTTGGCGACCGTAGTCGAGAGCGACCCGAAGGCTCCCTTTTCCATAGCTACTACAACGAGGTGTAGGGGAGGGCGCTACTCCTTTCCCTGGATTGCTCCACCTTACCCTTGATCCGTACCTTATAAACAAGGAGGTGTCAAGTACCGTTTTTTAAGTCTTTGGTATAACGCGACCTGGGACTTAACCCAGGTCTCCCGTACCATTAGCGAACACTCCACCTACTTGGCCAATGAGCCGGTTCTGCTTTAAAATTAGCCTTATGTTATATGCTGCTCATAGTGGAGGGGTTTGGTAAATGAATACATTTTACGACCATTGAGTAAGTAGAATCTAACTTTAGGTAAAGAAAATCTTCAGCTGTCAGATTGAGAGATGGCACAACAGTTCAATACAACAAATATAACAATCGAAACTTTCACCAGTCTAGTTGGCTGCAGAGGATTAAGACTCTCTCCTAATGAATGTCCTGATATAACACTAAGCAATCCGATGGTGAGGTTCCAGTAATGCTGGAGCTTTGGGGAATGTGGAGTACTCCTTCATCGCCATCGCTCCCAGTTCCACTTTGGCCCAGAATGGTAGCACCTGATAGGGTCATATCTATGGGTCAAATGAAACTGTTTGACATTTAAACGGAATGCAAATAAATGACAGGGTAAATTGAATTGCTTGAAATAGAACTGTTTGATCATTTAACTGTGGCTAAACAAGCGACTGACGTTTAATTGAATTGTTAGTGATACATAGGAATACTTGGAACTACTCAATTTTGTTGATCTAGGTTTACAAACCATATATATATATATATATATATAAACCGGATTTGGCATTAAATAACCTACTAGGGTTGATATGCCATAAAACCAAACCACAACCACTCCTCTCTCTCTCTCTCTCTATATATATATATATATATATATATACTGTAATCCATATTTGCTGTTTTTCATCCTCAAGTTAAGCGTGTAAGTCATCTGAAGCGACAAAGATTATAATATTCTTCGACGAAATAAATTTATCATGACAATTTTACAAGGTTAAAGTTTTCTTCCAGTTACATTATATACATATACATACATATATATATATATATATATATATATATATATATATATATATAGTACAATTAAATGGAGACTCAAACTTGGTTAAGCCGTCATAATAAATTTATTTTGGCGGAGAATATAGTTGGTATATTCTCCGTCTCGTCAGATGACTCTTTTTACATGCTCTGTATTGTCCCAGAGATGCGAATGAGGAGTTACAGTTCGTATTCAGAAGATAAATAGGAAAATTAAAGAAATTAAAAAATAAATTAAAAATCAGAAAACAACGATAAAAATAAAAATAAAAATAAAAAACATAAAAATAAAAAACATAAAGTGGAACTCAAATTACAAATTTGTAATATCCAGCCAGCGTTCAAAGACAGTGGGTGTGGATTATTCTTGTATAGAATATATGATGAATATCATATAAATCTATGTGAGTGCTCGATGTATGGCTATTGTTCCATCACTTGTATATACGAATTATATATATTTAATATATATGTATGCATAAACTGAATTTGACATTAAATACCCTACAATGGTTGATATGCCATAAAACCAAACCAAGTCAACACTTTCACTTGGTACTATTTACCAACCCCTCCGCTCGGGCAGGATATGACACAAGGTCATTTTTAAGCGGAGTTTAACAGGTTTTGAATTCAGAGTTTTCCTTCTCCTAGACTAGTTGCCTCCCCAAGGCTGAAGAACCTAGTCCGTCCTACTATTTACCCATAGCTGGAGGGAGAATAAGGGGGTTCATACCTTTCCCAAGGGTATTTGCCCGAAAGTGAACGTAATAGTGCGACTGGAGTACGAACTTGCGTACTACGATTCCGCAGCTCATCGCTTTAACCATTACACCACGAGGACTTGGTAAACAGTCAATATGGGCTAAAAATCGACCTTTATCGTTTGACTTTGATTTCGCCAATGGCAAATAGTTTTTCGATGGTGCACTACGTGCATAGTAAGCTAAAAACACCACAACCACTTTTAACTAAATTTTGCTTAGACGGGTACATAAGACTCAACTTGCTCACAGTACCTATCTTTCGTAAGCGGTCACCAAATTTCGTACTGAACAGGCTCGTCGTTGCTTAACTTCACTGAATTGACCGCAAATCTACACTCGTAGTCTAACGGTTATCGTCGTTGGATGTGGACACGGCGACTTGAGTTCAAATTCTTAACTAGACTTTTTGCATCTTGCATAGCGCTAATATCGTCGGGAAAGGAATGCATCCAAGAATTTTCCCTCCAGCGATGGGCTTGGCCAGTCGGCTGGAGCCGTAGAATAACCCGACTGCTTCTCTGCAGAGGGGTAAGACCCCCTCCCAACGAGTGTCCTGGATATAACATTAAACCACCTGATGGCGAATCTCCAGTCAGTGGAGATCTAGGGAATATAGAGTACCCCTTCATTGCCATCGACTACAGGACCACTCTGGTTGGGAGTGGTTGCACATGATAGGGTCCTATCTATGAGTCAAATAGAAAAAACTACCTGGGCAAACAAATGACTGATGTTAAATTGTGACTATTATATAGCAATAATTGAAACCATTTAAATGTGTGCAGAAAAGGAGCTCTGGCTCTTTTAAGAATGTTATTTACAAAATGTGTTTACTAATCATATATTTAATATATATGAATAAAAAGGATTTGGTATTAAATAACCTATAATGTTTGATATGCCATAAAACCCAACCAAACCAAATCCTATATATTCAATATATATGTATGAAAAGGATTTGGCATTAAATAACCTACAATGGTTGATATGCCCTAAAACCCAACCAAACCAAATCATATATATTTAATATATATGTATAAAGAGGATTTGGTATTAAATAACCTATAATGTTTGATATGCCATAAAACCCAACCAAACCAAATCCTATATATTTAATATATATGTATTAAGAGGATTTGGTATTAAATAACCTACAATTGTTGATTTGCCATAAAACCCAAACAAACTATTCAGTCATGGGTAAATAGTAGGGTAGACTGAGCTCTTTAAACTTGATAGAACAACTGATCTTGGAGAAGGAAAAAACTGAATTCAAACCAGTCGTTCACTTGGACATTGATTTGGCTCAGCTAGGATATTCCTGACCAATACACGTTTCATGAATAGCTTCCCACCTACGACCAAACCAATTTACGGGGATATATCTCGTAACATGTCTGTCTATGTAGCAATAGTTGGTTGGTTGGTTGAGTTTTATGGCATATCAACCTTTGTAGGTTATTTAAGGCCAAATCCATTTTTATGTAAATAATCAGTTCTATTTAAAACTATTCTGTTTAGAATGAGTACACAGTTTAATTGTCAGAAACATTTCTATTTCAAACTACTCAGTTTATTCAAACAGTTATATATAACAATCCTGTTTAGTGTAAGTACAGTTTCAATGTAAAAAAACAGTTCTATTTCAAATAATTCAGTTTAGCATAAGCACGCAGTTTAAATGTAAGTACGGTTTAATAGCATTTCTAATTCTAGCTATTCAGTTTAATCAAATAATTCAGTTTAGCATTAGTATGCCGTTAGTTTTATTTAACCCATAAATAGGGCCCTATTAGGTGCTACCACGCCGGGCCAGAGTGGACCTGGGAGCAATGGCAATGAAGGGGTACTCCGTATTCCCCAAAGCCCCGGCATTACTGAGATCTCACCATTAGACTGTTTAGTGTCATATTCAGGACACTCGTGGGGGGTTACCCCTCTCTGTAGAGGTGCAGTCGGTGTATTCTACAGCCCCCAACCGACTGTAGCAATAGTGCAACTTTGATAAAGACAGTGGGGGTGACGTCGTGGATTTGTGTTTAGTATGTTGGTTTGTGAAAATGTAGTTGTAGTTGATAAAATAACCTCAGTCAATGGCTCTCTGATGATGTTTCATTTTTTTAAAAATAAATCTTCGATGAAAAAAGCTACTTCTCTGTCTGTCTCAGTCTGTCTGTCTGTCTGTCAGTCTATCTTGTTCACTCGTCCCCCAGGATTAATTTTTTTTTTCACCCGACCCCCTGCATTCAACAGACAAGACAGACAACCAGTGTCTTGATAGGCTGAGGCACTTGTATCGCTAACACCGAACCAATAACCTAAATTTCAAAGTGTCCTGCCAAAATTGTTTTATTGATTTGTAGTGTCATTTACTTTGGAATGTGTCTCTCCGTTTTCGAGTTTCACCTCCTCCTCGTCCCCTCCTTCTCCTCCCACTCCACCTCCTCCCACTCCTACTCCTCCCACATTCCAAACTTCCTTTGCATATTTTATACAACACCATGTTTTGCATATTTTTTAGCATTTCATTTTTCGCTGCATACGTTCCGGCCCCCGATTTTACCTCAGCTCGAAAAGCTTTATTTCAAATGGTGAGCATTTCGAAAACAAAAAAAAAATTGTTTGAATATCTCATACATGTATCTGTCCTAGGGCTGCAGAATACACCGATTGCATCTCTGCAGAGGAGTAAGATACAAACACCCACCCCCCAACGAGTGTCCGGGATATGACACTAAACAATCTGATGATGAGACTCCAGTAATGCTGGAGCTTTGGGAAATGCAGAGCGCTAATTCACTGCCATAGCCCCCAGGTCCACTCGAGCCTGTTGTGGTAGCACCTGATAGGGTCCTATCTGTGGGTTAAACAGAACCGTTTGACATCTGAACTGTGTACTTTGCCATTCAAATTGAGTGCAAACAAATGACTAATGCTAAACTGAATTGTTTGAAATAGAACTGTTTTAACTTTTAACTGTGCGCAAACAAACGACTGACAATTAGGTAACGGAAAATGGGAAAGTTCTGTACAAGGACAATTCGGTATTAGAACCATTCGGTACAGGATAATTAGGCACTGGACAATTTGAAACTGGACAATTCGGTACTGGGACCATTCACTACAAGAAAAATTTGGTGTTGGACAATTAGATTACTGGACAATCAGGAACTGGTCAATTCAGTACTTGGACAATTTGGAACTGATCAATTTGATACCAGACAATTACGTACCGGACATTTCTGTACCGGACAATTTGGAACTGGACAATTCGATATTAGACAATTAGATACTGGACATTTCTGTACTGGACATATGCCATTGAATAATCCATTATGCCATTAAATAACAATCATATGCCATTAAATAATCCACATATGCCATTAAACAATCCATTATGTCATTAAATAATCCACATATGCCATTAAATAACAAACATATGTCATTGAATAATCCACATATGCTATTGAATAACCAACATATGCCATTAAATAAAAAAAAAGGAAGCAAAGGTTGTTCAATGAAGTTATTCCATATTTTAATGTTATTTCTTTGAATGAAGCTTATTTCCGGAAACAAATGTTATTTATTGAGTTTATTCCAAGTTTTAAGGTATACGCTTGTTATTTCAATCGGTGTTTATTTGTTTATTTGTTTTACATTTTCCCAGAGTGGGGGGGGGGCTGTAGAATACACCGACTGCAACTCTGCAGAGGAGTAAGACCCCCCCACACACACACACAAACGAGTGTCCTGGTTATGACTCTAAACAATCTTAAGGTGAAGTTCCAGTAATGCTGGAGCTTTGGGGAATGCGGAGTACCCCTTTATTGCCATCGCTGCCAGTTCCACTCTGGCTCTTAGTGGTAGCACCTGATAGGGTCCTATCTATGGGTTAAATAGATCTGTTTAACGTTTAAACTGAGTCCAAACAAATGACTTATGCTAAATTGAATAGTTAGAAATAGAACTGCGTGATCATCTAACTGTGTGTAAGCAAATAACTGACGTTTAATTGAATTGTTCGTAATACATAGCAATATTTGAAACTATTTAAATGTGTGAAAAAGAATGAGCTCAGGCTCGTTTAAAAACGTTATCAACAAAATGTTTTTACAAATCATATATATTTGATATACATGTATAAATCGGATTTGGCTTTAATTATGAACAACGGTTGATATGCCATAAAACCGAACCAAACCAAAATCAAAGTCATTTTTATTTTAGTTAGGGATATATATTTTCTGCTTCCAGAGACTCTTTGGGTCTGCTAGTCGGTTAGAACGGAAGTGACTATGTATTATTAGACATTGGGACCAGGATTCCGGAATCGGATTTTTAGGAAGTAACCCTACTTCAAAAAGAGGAGTACAGTTACCATTATTTTCAAGAGCAAGTGTATTTGTGTTGTATCGTCGTAAGGAAAAGATACACAGTGAAAATAAAGTTAATTATTTATTAACTTAAGCGTTACCGGACATTGGCCTAGCGGTTAGAGTGTTCGCCAGTGGCCCGGGAGACCTGGGTTCAATCCCAGGTCGAGTCATACCAAAGACTCAAAAAATGGTACTTGATGCCTCCTTGCTTAACACTCAGCATTATAAGGTACGGATCAAGGGTAAAGTGAAGCAATCCAGGGAAGGGAGTAGCGCCCCCCTACACCTTGGTGTGGTAAGCTATCGAAAAGGGAGCCTTCGGATCACCCTCGACTATGGTCGCCAACTTTACTTTACAAGCGTTACAATCCGACTAGTATTATAAGTCTCGCGTTGTTGGTGTTACGTCCGATGTTGGTCTTACTACTGACCGACGTCCTTTCTGAGCTATTTTTCTGCTTCTGTTTCTGTTTCCGTCTCTGTCTACCGTATTTGAGAAACACTTTTATACTTTCGCGATACCGGAAGTGACGTTATTATACAACAATTTGAATACTTGAAAAATGTTCCCCGAATCAGACTATGAATATTCATTAATGAGCTGATAATGAGTTCTATCCTTATCGAGAGCTTAAAAATGTTTGCCTGCCAAATAAGATTGAGGGCGGATAATAGTCGTTATGAAGCGGATTAATGTATGCAAATATATCTGCACACATAAGCATATTTTAGGTTAAGGGTTAAGGGGTAACGAGGGATTATTCTTTTTTATAGCAAGATATTTGAAATATGAGTTTTTATGTCTTCTGAAATCGTTGATTTTGTGAGTTTTTTTTTTAATCTCTGGAAGTAATAAAAACGAAAATAATTAACGCGTAATTAAAAATAAATCTGCTGTGACTTTTAATCTACAAACACACTTTAGACACACACACACGCACACACACACACACACACATATATATATATATATATATATATATATATATATAGGTATTATTCGGTCCAGTTAAACCAGAGTTGGGAGTAATTCCTTCAGCACAAGAAAATCATTCAGGAGCTGAACATTTAAATTTTCCTAGTAGAGAGCTCAATGTAATTGATTTTACAGAGCAATACTTTCTTTAAAGAAAAAACCAAAGAAGTCCTGTTATATTTTTCTTCGTGTTTTTGGTTCACACCAGAAACGAAAAACAAGATGGAAATAAATTTATAATCCTAAAATAACCGGTCTTTGGTTTTGTCTTTAAAGATATATATATATATATATATATATATATATATATACATTCAATTTTTAAATGTTTGGCTGATAATTTCTAGTTGGTAAGCTGTGATTCTTCTTCTTCTTCTTCTTCTTCTTCTTCTTCTTCTTCTTCTTCTTCTAATTATTATTATTATTATTATTATTATCAACCAGTTTTTCCCACCAGTGGTTTTTCACAGGAGTGACAGCAAGTCTCCTCGGGTCTCCAGGACTCTTCTCAGTTTTCCGACCAATCTCAACAATGCTGCAGTCTGGATAGTCTCAATTCTTCCTCTGATTTCCAATTCCTCTAGTTCCCTTTCCAAGCTTTTGAAGACCTTTCCAAGTCCACTAACTATAATTGGTATCACCGTCACCCTCATGTTCCACAACTTCCTTTGTTCTCTGATAAGGTTTAAGTATTAGTCTATTTTTTCTCTTTCTTTGATTTTGACTCTGAGGTACGCCGAAATGATGAAATTCACTAAACTGCAAATTCTCTTTCTCACCTTAATTTACACTTTCTCTGGTCTTCTGGCCGAGATTAATTGTTCTACTCGTATCGCAAAGACCCACAGAATTTTTCCGTCTCATTCTCTAGAAAAGATTCTGTTATGTGTATGTACCATTTGGTAAAAAAATGTAGTCGGGTACGACCAGAAGGCTCCTTTTTCAATAGCTACTATTCAGGGAGGGCGCTACTCCTTTCCTTGGATTGCTCCACTTTACCCTTGATACGTATCTTATATTACTGATTGTTAAGCAAGTAGGTATCAAGTACCACTTTTAAAGTCTTTGGTATGACACGACCTGGGATTGAACCCCGATCTCCAGGACCATTGGCGAACACTCTACCCACTAATGGTCAAATTTTAATTTTTTGCTCACTTCACATCGGATCACTTTTCTTTCCCAGTCGTGTCTACTCTTAAACTCCTTTTGTGTTTTCCACATTCGCTAATGGGGTTTATTGCTTCATCGTCATCACCACATAATCTACATTTGCTATTTCGTAACGTGTTAACGATTTTCACCTCCTTGTAAACTATTCAATGTGGCGTTAATTTTATGCTGCTATGACAAGAGATTCAGTTTCTTTAACATTTCCCTTTCGTCGTTTGAAATATCGAAACAGTTGGCTTTTTTTCCCATTTCTGTTTTTTTTAGT
>OY757923.1:91249145-91266645 GCA_963585895.1 Sepioteuthis lessoniana | reverse complement strand
ATGCATGAGAGACAGGGTTTTTTGTCAGTGTGCGTGTCTCTGTCCGTGTGTGTATATGTGTGTGTGTGTGTGTGTGTGTGTATGTGTGTGTGCGTGTTTCTGTATGTGTGTGCATGCGTGTTTCTATGTGTATGTGTTTGTGCGTTTCTCTGTGTTTCCTTGTGTGTGTGCGTGTTGCTCTGTGTGTGTTGCTCTGTGTATGTGTGTGTGTGTGTGTGTGTAAGTGCGTGTGTGTGTGTGTGTGTGAGCATTTACTTATGTTCGAATATATATGAATCTAAATATGAATTGCCATACTAGCCCGCACACACGCGCGTACGTGCGCACGCACACACACACACACACACACACACACAGAGACAAGTCCTATATATAGAGTCTCTAACAATCTATATCTCTCTCTCTCTATATATATATATATATGTGTGTGGGGGGGTATGAGGGTGTGAATTATTACATATATGATCTCTATATATCTCTTAATCTCTCTATATATGCTTGTGTGTTTAGGTATATATATATATATATATATATATATATATATATATATATATATATATATATATATATGGTGGTTAGAGTGTTCTAAATGGCTCGGGAGATCGGGATTCAATCCCAGGTTGAGTCATACCAAAGACTTTAAAAATGGTACTTGATGCCTCCTTGCTTAACACTCAGTATTATAAGGTACGGATTAAGGGTAAGTGGAGAAATTCAGGGACAGGAGTAACCCCTGTCCCTATACCTCGGTGTTGTTGCTATTGAAAATGGAGCCTTCGGGTCACCGTCGACTACGGTCACCCACTTTACGTATATGGAGTATTTAACCAACTACGATATATGACACAAGGTCGTTTTATCGTGGAGAGCCACGTGAAAATTAAAACAATTGTGTGGCTGAACCAAAAAATGATTGGACCCTTCGGTATCCCCTTTTTGGTGTGTCTCAGGCAATAAACTCAACCCTGCAAAACAGGTATAGCCCGGGGGACCCCGCCAGACCAGGCGATCATTAACACCTCACATGCCATGCGATGAACTTTCTTTTCTTTTTTTTAAATATCTCTTTGCTTTGTCATAGTTCTGCCGATTTCTTTTTTATTCTTAGAATTTACTGTGCTATGCTTGGTTTAGCGCATAGACTTCAGATTATTTATAATAGCTGCTGTTCCTAAGAGTCCATCGAACAGTCTCATTACTGTTTAACGTCAGGGAATCGTGGTCTTAACGTAACATCTTCAGAACTCTTTTTTTTTTATATTCTTTATCTAAATGTTGGTTCTATCTTTTCTCTTTTTTTTTCTTAGAGTTAAAAAAAAATCTTTCTTCGTTATATATATTTACCAATTCCTCCACAAGGCCAGGATGTGGCAGAAGGTCATTTTTAAGCTGAGTTTAACAAGTTTGAAATAAAAATCATCCTTCTCCTAGACCAGTAGCCATATCAAAGCTAACCGGTTCAGTCTGCCCTACTATTTCTCCATAGCTGGTGGGAAAATAGTTGGATTCTTACTTTTCAGCGCTATGTGAAATGCAAACAACTTCGTTCAAGATTTGAACTGGTGTCGCCGTTTCCATTTCCTACGACGGTAACTTCGAACATCTTTCTTCTTTCGGTTTTGTTTGTCTGTTTGTTTGTCGGTTTGTCTGTTCGTTTGTTTGTTTGCTTGTCTGTCTGTTTGTCTGTTTGGTTGTTTGTCTGTTTGATTGTCTGTTTGTCTGATTGGTTGTTTGTCTGATTGTCTGTTTGTCTGTCTGTTTTTTGCCTGTTTGTCTGTTTGTCTGATTGTATGTTTGTTTGTCTGTTTGTCTATCTGTCTGTTTGCCTGTTTGTCTGTTTGTCTGATTGTCTGTTTGTCTGTCTATTTGTTTGCCTGTTTGTTTTTCTGTTTGTTTGATTGTATGTTTGTTTGTCTGTATGTCTGTCGGTTTGTCTGTCTGAATTTTTGTCTGTGTCTGTATGTCTGTCTGTTTACCTGTTTGTCTGTTTGTTTGTATGTCTGTTTGTCTGTTTGTTTGTTTGATTGTTTGTCAGGTTTTTTTGTCTGTTTGTTTCTTTCTTTCTTTGTCATCAGATGCTGATAAACTCAGTTCCAAAAATTCAACAAAGCAAAAATCTTAAGAGAGAGAGAGAGAGAGAGAGAGAGGAAGAGAAAGAGAGATTGAAGTGGTTTGGTCACATGGTATGCAAAGAAAATGTCCGCTATGGGAACCATTCTTACAAGAAGGACTTTACCAAGATAAATCCCAAAAGACAACCATCAAAACAATGGAGCGACCAAATTAGAGAGGATACAAAACTACTCCTGATAACAATAGAGGCTGTGGATAGACAAATACGTATGAAGAACTCTTGCTGGTTAATAATAATAACTGAGGGAAAATTGATAATACACAACATTATTGCAAGGTGTAGGTTTCAACCTTCGTAGGTTATCTAATGCCAAATTCATTCTTCTATAAAAACAGCAGTGATACTATTTAACCCATAGCTGGGAGGATAAGGGGGTTTATATCTTTCCCTAGGGTATTTGTCCGAAAGTGAACGTAATAGCGCAACTGGAGTTCGAACTCGCTAACTACGATTCTGCAGGCCAGTGCTTTAACCATTACACCACGAGGACCCCCCCACATTATAGCAAGTGTAGATTATGTGGTGACAAAGACGAGACAATAAATCACATTATAAGCGAATGTTATAAAATTGCACAAAAAGTGTACAAGACTAGACACGACTGGGTGGGAAGGGTGATCCGCTGGGAATTGTTCAAAAAATTGAAATTTGACCATACTACGAAATGATATCTGCACAAACTAGATTCCATCTTGGAGAATGAGACGCATAAAATTCTCTGGGATTTTGAAATACAAACGAATCACCTAATCCCGGCCAGAAGACCAGACTTAGTGATAGTTTACAAAAAAAAAAAAAAAAAAAAAGAAAAGAAAAAAAAGAGAACTTACCGCATCGTGGACTGTGCTGTCCCAGCAGACCACTGAGGAAAAATCAAAGTTAAGCGAAAAAAGAGACAAGTTCCGGGACCTTGCCGGAGAACTATGAAAGCTGTAGGACAGGATAGTGACGGTGATACCAATTGTTGTTATTACACTTGGAACGATCTCCGAAAGTTTGGAAAAGGCGCTGGAAGGTTTAGAAATCGGAGCACGAATCATCTAAACTACAGTATTGTTAAAATCGGTCAGAATACTGAGGAGAGTCCTGGAGACTTGAGGAGACTTTATGTTACTCAGATTCAAGCAAAAAAAAAAAAACATAAGAAATAAAGTAATAATTATAAATTCATCTTTTAATAAGAAAAAAATATATAATAAAAAGATACTTTAATGCCAGGTTCCCCTGCTAGTGTTTTTATATTAGGTGAAGTTGTCCTCGTTAATCCTGGAAGTCTCCCAATAACGATGTTAATGACATAATGGTTTGAATTCAACCTTTGAACCGAAGATGTCATTAGACATTCAGCAGGTCAAAAGGGTAAGCCGACGCTTATTAGCCTCGGCTTACAACATTCTAGAAGAAACAGAAAACACTCGTTAAACAGGAACACGCACACACACACACTCTCTCTCTCTCACACACACACACACACATATATATATATATATATAGAGAGAGAGAGAGATAGGGAGGGTTATAATAGCTGAGGATTATATCTGGAAGAAGTATGTATTCTGGAACATGCTGAACATAATAAACTGCTTCGCCAAAACACGGAAATTTATTTCTCAATGTAGATACATTGACAGATAACTCCTGTGTCACTTACCTTCTAACTGATTCCAAGATATATTTTCCTTATATTCTTACGTATTTGGGGCTTTTCCGATCGCTAAAATCAATAACTAACCTTGCGTTCAACGTGTGTGTCACGTGCACCAACATCATATCACGTGAATGTATCCTAATATCTAGAAATATAGTCGGCTAGCCACATTTTTTTGCTAATAGTTATGTGGTCTTAAATTATTAAGCATGCTATTTCTTGTAAGTAATTAGCGCTTCAATGGGAAGCCCCCCTCTTCCTTACGTGATGGCTGGATTGCGGTATGGTAGTGAGCGAGTTCGATACTCTTGTCGACGCCATTGCATTCATTTTTGAACTAATGCCCTTAGGAAAGGTACGTGGTGCCTTCAATAAGTTTCCAGACTTTTTTTGTACTGGCATTTAAAATTGTTATAGACTCTTTAAAATTCAGTATGTTATTGCTATGTATCTTATGAGATGACTGACCAATTTTTATGATTTCACGTTCAAATGAACAGCTACAGTAGCAATTGGAATACACCCTACTAAACCCTGATGATTACAGCCGGTGAATTTCAAAAATGCAATCTGGACGTGAGGAAGAACAATATGCAATAAAATTCTGTTTTAAACTTGGAAAAAATGATGCCAGAGAAACGTATGGAATGCTTCAGACTACTTTTGGAGCATCTTGCATGAATCGATCATCAGTTTTTGAGTGGCATAAGGGATTCAAGGAAGGCAGGGAGTCTGTGAGGGATGATGAGAGGTGTGGGAGGAGTAAGGAAGTCAATACACCAGAGTTGATTGGCCAAAGGGTTAGAGTTAGGGTTACTCTGTTGAGGTTTTAAGGGAATTCAGGAAGAGATTCCGTTGGAAGAGGCCAGCACTCTTCAAATCGGGTCAGTAGCATTTGTAGCAGGACAATGCTCCAGTTCACAACTCCATCCTTGTCATAGACTATTTGACCAAGATGGGTATCAAGACAGTTCCTTTGCCTCCCTCTAGTCCAGACCTTGCTCCCCGTGACTTTTGCTTATTCCTTAAGCTCACAGGCTGTCGTTATGAGACAATTAAGGAGATGAAAGAGGCTGTGACGAAGGTCATTAACACGCTGATACAAGAGGACTTCCGTGGGGCCTTCCAGAAGTTGTTAGAACGGTACAACAAGTTGTTCTTTTACAAAAATGACATTGGCAAGGAGGTGTATATGTGTTGTATAGTGGCTCGTAACACTTGACTTCCAGTATCTTAGAGGTATAAAAGACGTCGTGTTTCTTAAGCACGCGGTTACTGAAAGACCTCGGTCAGTAGTAAGACCAACTTCGGACGTAACACCCACAGCACGAGACTTTGTCGAACTGTACCACTTTGGTTAAATAGTTAGCTCTATTTCACCGTGTATCTCTTCCTTACCACGATACAACAGTTGTCTAAATTTCTGAGACGAAGCTTGGCGATTTTTGTCATTAAGGGTTTTCGGACTATTGTCTTCACATTTATTGTTATTTCCACAACGTTTCGGCCAATATGTCCTCCGGCCTTCTTCAGGTGTTTTGTTGTCAAAATTTCTGAGACGAAGCTTGATGATTTTTATCATTAAGGGTTTTCGGACTATTGTCTTCATCTTTATGGTTATTTTCCCAACGTTTCGGCCAATATGTCCTCCGGCCTTCTTCAGGTGTTTTGTTGTCTAAATTTCTGAGACGAAGCTTGGTGATTTTTATCATTAAGGGTTTTCGGATTATTGCCTTCAATAGTAGAAATTCTAGTCAAGTAAGAACATTAAGTTTAGAAGTCCCAAAAATTCACTCTGAATTGTCTAGCAAGATACATGGCGTAACGGTTATAGGCATTGGTTCCCTTAGCTTCTCAGGAGACAATCCTGACTGCAGGCGAGTAACAATACAGGAATACTTAACACTTGTACCCGGTTGTGGCTAACGGAATCAGAACAGGCGACCCCCGTGGATTCAATAAAGGACGTAGTTCGAAGTTCGACAAACACCTGAAGGAGACCAGAGGATATATCGGCCGAAACGAAAAAACTTTGTACAAACTTTTAGTATTAGATAAGAATACTTGAAACCATTTCAAGTTTTCCTATTTAATACAAACACTTGATGTCGTTCAGTCTCTGTGAAAGACCACCAACGTCACCTGGTGTGAAAAACTTGCAATTCTAAAAATGATTTACTTAAATACTGTTATATGGTTTCGAGTATTCCCATCAAATACTAATAATTTGTGTACAATTATATGGTTTCGCGTAACTAATAATAATCCTTTGCAGACAATTATGTAATATAATTGCCGAGCGATTTCGTTTTATATATCTTGCCTTTCGGTTTAGTTAGGCGGAGAACCTTTCGCTTAGCGCATGGGTTAGTTAGGTGCAACATTAACACAGGTGTTCACGCGCACGCGGACTGGATGTGTCATTCAGAAATCTCAAAATAAAAATCCCAGATAGGAACTGGGACCAGGGTATTTGGGTGACGTCACACACTGGAAGCGTGGGCTGAGATTTGAGAAAAAGCAGTTGCCTCGGAAGAAGAAGGTTGACTTTCAAAGCTGGGCGTGGCCAGACGACTTTGTGCGTTACGGGCACTGCGCGTTGGTTGGGTTGAGAGCTGACGATGTAAAAGCAGTCAGCATGGAAAGATTGTGTCTCTCTCTCCTCATGTCGAAAAACCTTTAAACTCAAAAAGGTGAATAAAAGTTTCGTACCCGAACCAATTTTGTAAAGTTTCGTGTTTTTAGATTCCTGATGTCTATTTCACATGTCCATGTATCATGGGTATGTGTTGGGTTATCTGTTCCATCTGCCATATATGGCAGTACCGGAGATCAGTCTGGCAATAAGCCTACGAGTCAGACCAGAAGAGCCGTTCCTATTGTTGAAGTATATCATTACTCTATCACTAATCCTATGTTCTTATTACTAACAGTCTCTCTCTCGTAAATACTCTTTCCTGTAAATATAACTATTTTCCTCACATATCGTGGTTTGTCTTATTATTATTACTACTTGTGTTCACTAACCAGAACACAACAGTATGTTACAATTATAGCGTCAAGTAACTGTTCCTGATACAAATAATTTTCACAAAGTTATATCTGTTCCTGACTAGGATTATGCCATTTTTGCTTTTTTAACGTAAATACAACATTTCATATCCAAATATAAAGAAATAGTTTGATGTAATTAATTACGGTTTGATAAATACTGGTGACATATTGTTGTATCGTGTTAAGGAAAAGATACACAGTGAAATAGAATTAATTGTTTATTGGTACAGTCCGACTAGTATTATAAGTCTTGCGCTGTTGGTGTTACGTCCGATGTTGGTCTCTCTATTGACCGACGTCCTTTCAGAACTGTCTTTCTTCTGTTTCTGTTTCCGTCTGTGTCTGCCGTGCTTGAGAAACACGGCGTCTTTTATACTTCCGCGATACTGGAAGTCACGTGGTACGAGCCACTATACAACACATATCATAAAAGTGTCGTTATTAAATTTTAGATGATATTAATCATTTTTCAATACTGAAAAAGCAAAGCAAAGGTTTGAAGCAGAAAAGTTATTTCTGTTTTCTTCTTCTTCTTCGTCTTCTTCTTCAAAAAAAAAACAAAAACAAAACAAAACAAAAACAAAAACATGGCGATTGCAGAAAGGGAGCCATGACACTTGTGTGTTTACAAAAACGTTGGCCTGTTGAGATGCGCAGAAGACAAGAGTTAAAATAGCACTTCTCAGAGCAAGCGTCAATCATTTTTGTTTTTGTTTTTTGTTGTGTTTTTTGCTTCACGTTAGAAAAGCATCTAGGAAGGAGAGAGGTAAGGTGTATGTGAACTAGAAATGGAAGAAGAGCCAGTGAAAGAAGGTCGTCGTCAGCTTGGTGTGGGGCAATGGTTGGTGCGTCACTCAGAAGTGGCCTTGCCACTTAGCTGTGTGTTAAAGCAGGCAGCCAAACACGTTTGAAGTTGGGAGTAAAAGGATTTTAGAATAAGGAAGAGAAAGTGGAGAAGAGGTGGAGAGGAAGGAGAACGAAAACGAAGAAGAAAGCGGGGGTAGCAGTTAGGAAGAGGAAAAGGAAGAGAAACTTAAAGAAGAAGAAGAAGAAGAAGAAGAAGAAGAAGAAGAAGAAGTAACAGTGGGGGAAAAGAGAGAGAGAGAGAGAGTTGAATAGGAGGAAGAAGAGGAAGAGAAGGGCAGTGAACAAAGAGGAGAGAAATCTAAATAATAATAATAATAATAATAAGAAGAAGAAGAAGAAGAAGAAGAAGAAGAAAAAGTTCGGATAAGTAAAAAATGAAGAGAGAAAAGAAACTTGAAGAAGAAAAAGAAGAAAAAGCGAAAAATAAAGAAAAGGAGGAGAAATTTCAATAATAATAATAATAATAATAATAATAATAAGAAGAAGAAGAAGAAGAAGAAGAAGAAGAAGAAGATGAAGAAGAAGAAAAAGTAACAGTGGGGAAGAGAGAGAGAAAGCAATAGGAGGAAGAGAAGGGAAGTATGGGGACGTGAAAAAAAAGGAGTGAAATCTAAATAATAATAATAATAATAATAATAATAATAATAAGAAGAAGAAGAAGAAGAAGAAGAAAGTTCGGATAAGTAAAAAAAGGAGAGAGAGAGAGAGAGAAAAGAAATTTGAAGAAGAAGAAAAGAAGAGAAAGCGAAAAATAAAGAGAAGGAGGAGAAATTTAAATAATAATAATAACTAGAAGAAGAAGAAGAAGAAGAAGAAGAAGAAGAAGAAGAAGAAAATATATTTAAAAAAAGAAGGTCAGTTATAAATGTTAGGGCGTGCGACTCACGACTTGGGAGTCCAAGGTTGGTATTTAATTAAAAGTCTTTACTGAGATATTTTCCTGTGGTTGTAAGGGAAAAAACATGTAATCACTTAGTATATATATATATATATATATATGTGTGTGTGTGTGTGAGAGAGAGAGTGTGTGTGTTATTTTTATTATGCACATCACCTTTACAACTGCAGTTAGAACGAAGAAAGAGTGCCATGACAGGGTTACCCCCAGCGCGAAAAATGTCACCGTGCTAGGTTTCCAGGAACCAGACCTTTTCATGGATACGCACCGGGCACTGAGTATATCATGTATTTATATTAAAGTAAATACATACAGGAGCCGCGCTTAGCGTAACATTTATCGTCGTTGAAAACGGAATCGGTGACCCTTGTTCAATTCCTGTATGAGGCTGCATTTCACTCGGCGCCAATAACCTCGGGAAAGACATGAGTCCATCTATACTCCCTCTCGCTAAGGGTAAGTGGTAGGGCAGTTTGAGTTCTTTAGTCTTAGCTGGTCTCCTGGACAAGTTACCAGAACTAAGGAGAGGGAACCCGCTTAAAATTGACCTCGTGCCACATCTTGTTTGTTGCAGGTAAATACGTGGTGCCTTCAATAAGTTTCCAGACTTTTTTTGTACAGGCATTTAAAATTGTCATAGACTCTTAAAAATTCAGTATGTTATTGCTATACATCTTCTGAGATGACTGACCAATTTTTATGATTTCAGCTTCAAATGAACAGCTATAGCAGCAATTGGAATACACCCTACTAAAGCCTGATTATCACAGCTGGTGAATTTCAAAAATGCAATCTGAACGTGAGGACACTTTAGAAGAACAATATGCAATAAAATTATGTTTTAAACTTGAAAAAAAAAAAATGCCACAGAAACGTATGGAATGCTTCAGACTGCTTTTGGAGCATCTTGCATGAATCGAGCATTAGTTTTTGAGTGGCATAAGAGATTCAAGGAAGCCAGGGAGTCTGTGAGGGATAATGAGAGGTGTGGAAGGAGTAAGGAAGTCAATACACCTGAGTTGATTAGCCAAAAGTTTAGGGTTTGGGTTACAATGTTGAGGTTTTAAGGGATTTCAGGAAGAGATTCCTAGGGAAGAGGCCAGCACTCTTCAAATCGGGTCAGTGGCATTTCCACGAGGACAATGCCCCAGTTCACAGCTCCATCCTTGTCATAGACTATTCGACCAAGATGGGCGTCAAGACAGTTTCCTCACCGTCCCTATAGTCCAGACCTTGCTCCCTGTGACTTTTGCTTATTCCCTAAGCTCACAGGCTGTCGTTATGAGACAATTGAGGAGATGAAAGAGACTGTGACGAAAGTCATTGACACGCTCACACAAGAAGACTTCCATAGGGCCTTGAAGAAGTTGTTGGAACGGTACATGTTCATTGCAGCCGGAGGAGATTACTTCGAAGGGGACTAGAATTTCATGTGTGCACTATCAATAAAAGTGCCCATACGAAAAATGTCTGTAAATTTATTCAATGATCCTCGTATATAAAAAAAAGCAAAAAAATTTTTCTTTTAAATTATTTTGACATAGAAAGTAATTGTTGTACATAATATCCTTCAAATTCCCTTGCCTTTCAGATTCATGGAACTTTTTAAGGTAACTTTTGCGTCAAAAGAATTTTAATTGGGGATGAAAAAAATGAAAGGTGGTCGATCATTAAGCTTAGCACTAAGTCAAAAGTATGTAGCACTCTGTGAGAATCGAACTCACTGGAAGTGGTTTGCTAGCCCAGTTTGTTTATTGTTGTATCCCTCTCGACGATCAGTAGAATATTAGATTTAAAAGAAAAAAGAAATGAGGAAAGGAAGGAAAAAAAGGGAAAGAAAAAAGAAAAGAAGGAAAAGAAAAAAGAAAGGAGGAAAAGAAGGAAAAAAGGGAAACAAAAGAAAGAAAATAAGGAAGAAAAAGAAATAGAAAGAAGGAAAAGAAATAGAAAGAAGGAAAAGAAGGGAAGTAAAAGAGGAAAAGAAGGGAAGGAAAGAAGGAAAAAAGGAAGGAAAGAAGAAAAAAGAAGGAAGGAAAAAAGGAAAAGAAACGAAGGAAAGAACGAAAAGAAGGGAAATAAAAAAGAAAGAAGGAAAAAATGGGAAAATGGGAAAAAAAGAAAGAAAGAAAAAAGGAAAAAGGGAAAGGAAAAACAAGGAAAAAAGGGAAAGAAAAAGAAAAGGAAAAGAAAAAGTAAAGAAGGAAAAGAAAAAGAAAAGTAGGAAAAGAAGGAAGGAAAAGAAGGAAAAGAAGGGAAAGAAACAAAAAGAAGGAAAAGAAGGGAAGGAAAAGGGGAAGGAAAGAAGGAAAAGAACGAAGGAAAAGAAGGGAAGGAAAATAGGGAAGGAAAGAAGAAAAAGAAGGAAGGAAAAGAAGGGAAGGAAAGAAGGAAGGAAAAGAAGGAAAAGAAGGAAGGAAAAGAAGGGAAGGAAAAAAGGGAAGGATAGAAGGAAAAGAAGAGAATGAAAGAAGGAAAAGAAGTGAAGGAAAGAAGGAAAAGAAGGAAGGAAAAGAAGGAAAAGAAGGGAAGGAAAAAAGGGAAGGATAGAAGGAAAAGAAGAGAATGGAAGAAGGAAAATGGAAAGGAAAGAAGGAAAAGAAGAAGAAGGAAGGTAAAGAAGGAAAAAAGGAAAAGAAACAAAAAGAAGATACGAAGAAAAGAAGAATGAAAACAAGTAAGAATAAAAAAAGAAACAGAAAAAGGAAATAAAAAGGAAAGAAGGAAAGAAAAGAATAATAATGTTTAAAAAAGATGAGAAAATAAAACTAAATGAAATAAAAAATGAAAAGAAAGAAAGAAAGAGAACAAAAACAACAAAAAAAAATGGCGAAAAAAGAAAGAAAAATTAATAAGAATCCTTTCTTTGAATATAGTCTCACCCTTTTCTTGCAGAAAGACGTAAAGTAACTTGTCCAAGGTTATTCCGATTACCAAACAGCACTTTGTAGAATGGAAGGAATGAATCACTTACCTAAAAGAGAAGAAAAAAATTGGGAATCAGAATCAAAGACTTTTCCCTTTCTTTATTGTTTGGATTTTGTTTAGTTTAAGCTATTTTTCTGGATTTATCTTCAGTATTTAACAGAAAAGAATAAAATAAATTGGACATGATTTAATACAAAACCTTGGGGGTGGGGGAAGCGTGAAACAAAAAAAATATATATATCTTTAAACTTATCTTCTTCATTCAATCATTTAATCTCTCTCCCCCACACATACACCCACACCTATATTATACATATATAATGTAAGTAAAGTTGGCGACCTTTGTCGAGGGTGGCCCGAAGGCTTTCCAATAGCTACTACACGAGGGTGTAGAGGAGAGTGCTAATCCTTTCCCTGTATTGCTTCACTTTACTCTTGATCCTTACCTTATAATACTGAGTGTTAAGCAAGGTGACATCAAGTACCATATTTTGAGTCTTTGGTATGACTCTTTGGTATGACAGGAATGTAGTTTGGTATATATATATATATATATATATATATGAAGAGTGCTCAGTATCGGTGGCAGAGAATATATAGATCTAAGTTAGAATAGCGTAGATTCAGTGTCAATATATATATATATATATATATATATATATATATATATATATATATATATATATATATATATATATATAATAAAATAAATAAAAAAAGTTAAATTACCATAATTCCAACCGACGGTAAAATTAGAAAAATTAAAATAAATAAGCAAATAAAAAAACGGAAGTTTAAAAAAACGAGGAGATAACTCTTCACCCCTCTTGCCCTCCACCCCCATGTCTATTCTGATTTATTTTATCCATTAGATCTGAAGATGTCCTGTTATATTTTTCTTCGTGTTTTTGGTTTAGATCAGAAACGCAAAACAGGATGGAAATAAATTCATAATCCTAAAATAACCGGTCTTTGTTTTTTTCTTTAAAGAATATATATATATATATATATTTCTCAGAGGGTCCCAAGAAACTTCATCCGGGTCTTCACAAGAGTCAGCTATTGGCGATCACTTGTGTGAACATTATATGTTGGACTATGATGATCGTTTTTCGCTCTTGTACAAAGCTAGGCTGGTGGTGTAACGGTTGACAAGCTAGACAAGCAAACTTACACGAGAGAGTACAAGTCTCATTGGGCGCCGCATTCATTCGACCTTGTGCCACATCGAAGCTAAGAGCTTTGTAAATTACTATTGTACAAAGCTAGGTACAAGAAACATCTGCCCATTCTTGAAGCCAATAGACATTTTTTATACTCTGTGCTTATTTGGGGGGTCTAGTGGGAATTTGGAGGATTGTGTTTTTACCCTCCTTTCAAGGTTTTTTTTTACCCCACGTTACTCCATAAAACAACACTTAATTATAAAACAACAATAGCACTAACCAACTTACATCTTCCGATCAAAGGAAGATTCTTTCAGATTATTCAATAATTATTTATCAAACAAATAAAAAAAGCGATTACAAATCCTCGAAGCAATATGCATAAAAAATAAAAAATAAAAAACTAAACATGAATAAAATACCATTTAACACAGGCATCAACATATTAAATATTTTTAATAATTAAAAATCCTTAATTTTATTAGTAAAACCTTTTTCCAATCGAACGTTTTCAGCGATTTGTTTTAAATCGCTGAAAACGTTCCAACCGACAACTTCAAAACAAAACGCTACAAATTATTAAAACAGTAAAATCTCAACAATTAATTCAAAACTACTCTACCCACCGATGACGACCAAAAGTATGGTCGAAAGCGCTTGGGCAGAAGATATGGGACAGTTCTTTTACCACCTAGATCCCGACTCAAGAAAAACTACAAGTAGACTTGAAAAATTGCAATTAAAAATAATAAACAGTGTTCCATCGCCTTTAACAAAACTTTTGCTCAGTCGGCTGGGGCTGTAGAATACACTGACTGCACCTCTGCTGAGGGGTAAGACCCCCCCCCCATAACGAGTGTCCTAATATGACACTAAACAATCTGATGGTGAGTTTCCGGTAATGCTGGGGCCTTGGGAAATACGGAGTACTCCTTCATTGCCATCGCTCCCAGGTCCACTCTGGCCCAGCGTGGTAGCACCTGGTAGGGCCCGATTTATGGGTTAAATAGAACTAACGGCATACTTATGCTAAACTGAATATCTTGAAATAGAAAAGTTTTTGACAATTGAACCATGTTTACATTTTTAACTGTGTGCTTGTGCTGAACTGAATTATTTCAAATAGAACTGTTTTTTGGCATTGAAACTGTATTTACACTAAACTGAATTTTTTAACATAGAACTGTTCTGACATGTAACTGAGTGTAAATAAAATCTATACTTTTACTAAACTGAATTAGCTGAAGTAGAATTGCTTGACTAAACTGAATAGCTCGAAATAGAAATGTTTTTTTTTATAATTAAACTCTACTTACATTTAAACTGCGTGCTGATGCTAAACTGAATTGTTTTAAATTGAACTATTTTTGACATTGAAACTGTACTTATACTAAACTGAATTGTTATATATAACTGCTTGAATAGTTTGAAATAGAAATGTTTTTGACAATTATACTGTGTACTCATGCTAAACTGAATTGTTTTAAATAGAACTGATTATTTACATAAAAATGGATTTGGCGTTAAATAACCTACAATGGTTGTTATGCCATAAAAACCCAACAAACCAACAAACCATTTAACAAAACTTGCTTGAATATTCTCCGGCGAAATAAATTTATAATGACAATTTAACCAGGTCTGTATGTGAATTTGGTTATATAAACCAGGATGGAAAAAGATATGTAACAATAGCCATACATTGAGCACTCCTATAAATTTATATGAAATTCCTCATATAATCTATACGCGAATAATCCCACCCATTGTCTCCGGCCATTGACTGGATAGTGCTGATTCACACACACACACACACACACACACACACACACATATATATATATATATATATATATATATATATATGTGTGTGTATGTGTGTGTGTGAGACTATAAAACAGTATTTAATCCAGTAAATCCAGAGTTTGGAACAATTCCGAGCAGGACAAATTAAATATTCAAAAATAGACTATTAAATTTAAGTAATCCCGGTCAAGAGCTCAATGGAAATAAAATCCACAGAGCAAATTATTTAAAAAAAAAAAGAAAGAAAAAAACAATCGGTCACGTTAAGATAATAAATTTATTTCCATCCTGTTAAAAGCATTGATATAAATCAATGGTCAAAAAAATTAACAGAACTTCTTCAGATCAAACAAGAAAATGGATTTGAATAACTCTTTCATATTTACAACCAGACTTAGAGTAACCCTTCCAATTCAAGTGACAACAGGTACCAACTTATTTTGGAAGGATTACTTTTATACAGGAGAAATAACTTTTTTTTTCTTTGCGGGTAAGGTGTCTTACTCCTCTGCAGAAATGCAGTCGCTACGGTCCCTGCCAACTGGGCTAGCAGGGATTTGACAAATTAGCCACTTTGCTAGATAGAAGAATCAATAGTGATCAAATTAAAACTTTTAAAATAGTTAATGGAATTTCTAATTATGGTCGACATTATTTTCAATATTTCTCCTCGAACAGTAAATTTACAATCAAGACAGATTTCAAAAACTAAGTCTACCGACCAGTTTTGTTTTTTAGCTAATTATCATCATCATATCGTGCCACTAGCACGGATTTCCCTGATCCTCTCTTGCTACTCGTCTCTATCATCCGTCACTACCGGATAAGTCTTCCAGGCTACATCCTGTATCAGTACAGAACAGACGTAGTTTTAGATGGTTACCCAACCTTTGCTCGTCGATGTGAAGGGGTCCACAGGAGTAAATCGCTTATAAGTTCGTCCTTACTTCTCCAGCTGTGTCCTGCATGTATATATTTTCGGAAAAATTGTCTAACAGCATAAAAAACAGCGATAGTGTAGAAAATTTTTTGATTAGATTGGATGGATTCAGGAAAATGGTACGAAAAAATAATTTAAGAGGGCATTTTTGGGATCTATCGGTTTGATTACTTAAGAGAACTGGATCTCAATATATCGTTAATGTATATGTCCTGTGCAAAGGTGTGGCACTATGTGGGTGGGCCGCCAAAGCAGACGAGTCTGTTTTGGCGCGAAACCAGACAAAGGATTCTTGGACATGAAATCTCGCCGTATCCGGAAGTGGTAAGGGGACGCGAATGGGAGTTGACAACACGACCCGGCAGAGGGCAGTTGGCGCTGGACGCAGGCGGGAGTTGACGACCGCGACCCAGCAGAGGCAGTTGGCGGCTGGACAGCAGAGAGGCGAACAGCAGAGAGTTGGCGTGGATCCACGGACAGGGGCAGTCAACACCGGACACCGGAGCAGAGAGGCGAGGCAGCATGGGATAGGGATCAGCGAGAGTGAGTCAAGATGAGTCGGATTCCAGTAGCATTGTGGAATTTTCGCTAGTAACCCACGCTAGCGTTAGTCCATAAATGCTATCAGGAATGCAAAGTGTTGCATACCTTCCTCTGCTCTTGGTTAACCCCAAGCTTTGTTCGTGTTTGTTCGTTTGTCCTTCTATTTTCTCCGTTCCCTCGATCGTATTCTTGTGTAGGTAAAGAAATGTGCGTTACCCCCTCGAACCACTAGTTGATCACCGGCCGGCGTAAGAAGGAATGGTTAGAAGACTGAGAAAATGTGGTGGGGGTGAGGGTGTAACGTTTACAAAGGTTCCTCTTTTTTTTTGTTTTTAAGATTGATGTGAGAAGATAGTATGAGACCAAGGAGGTATTACATATTTTCCTTCTCCTAGACCAGTTGCCTCACCAAGGCTGAAGAACTCAGTCTGTCCTATTATTTACCCATAGCTGGAGGGAGAATAATTGGATTCATACCTTTCCCAAGGGTATTAGTGCTATGTGAAATGCAATCAGTCTCGTCTAGGATTTGAACTCGTGCCGTCGTGTCCACTTCCTACGACAACAACCATTACACCACGGGCACTACCAAGGAGGTATTACAAACAAATAATTGTAATATAATAATGGCACATCAACCTTCGTGGAATATTTTTTTAATTATTCACTCTATATGTTAAATAAAAGATTGAGTCAGTCTGTTAATCCATATTTACAAGGGTCGAATCTTTGAGATAACAAAATTAGAGACAAAAGAAACCATATCAGACTTGATTTTATGGTTTATTGTCAAGAAGGTTCAACTTCTATTGCCATACTACCAACAACATAAAAAATATGGAAGGCACTAGTTTTCGAGCGTTCCTCGTATGTAAACTGAATACAACGGAAATCTGATAAAAACATTTTAGGTTTGGTTTCTTTTTTTATGGCAATGCAATCCTCGTAGGTTTTTTAATGCCAAAGCTATTCTTGTAACAATAGTAGTGGTCTGATCTAACTATCTGTTGGTAGTTGATTTGGGAGTTCATTCCTTTCCCAAGGGTATTAGTCCGAAAGTGGACAACACACACACACACACACACACACACACACACACATATATATATATATATAAACCGACCAGAGTTCGAACTCGCGACAATGTCACAATCCAACACATTAACCACTATGCTACGAGGACTTGCCCCATAAATTAGGTATTTTTTTTCATTTACTCAACTCATAAGCGAGCAAAGGCAGGACAACCAGCAAGAACCTATATACAACAGCTCTGTGTCGATGCAGGATGTAGCCTTGAAAACCTGCCGGGAGCGATGGACGATAGAAACGGTTGGCGTGAGAGGGTCAGGGAATTTCGTACTGGCGGCGTGACATGATGATGATGATGGTGAGGTCAGCAATTACAGATAAAAAAAATCACCAATTTCCGGCTAAGAAATATGGAATTCTTATGTCTCTTGAAAAACTAATTTGGCCACTTTTTTTTAGGTACTATTTACCAACCCCTCCGCTCGGG
>OY757923.1:91241645-91244145 GCA_963585895.1 Sepioteuthis lessoniana | reverse complement strand
GGGGGTTAAGACCCCCGCAACGAGTGTCCTGGATATGACACTAAACAATCTTATGGTGAGGTTCCAGTAATGCAAGAGATTTGAGGAATGCGGAGTACCCCTTTATTGCCATTGCTCCCAGGTCCACTCTGGCCTGGAGTGGTAGAACCTTATAGGGTCCTATCTATGGGTCAAATAGAACTAAACTGCGTAGTTATACTAAACTGAATTGCTTGAAAAAGAAATGTTTATATGTATAAAAATGGATTTGACATTAAATAACCTATAAGGGTTGATGTGCCATAAAACCAAACCAAACCAAACCAAACTAAACTGTCCGTACCTGTCAATTTCTTTATATACGTGGTCCATTCCAGACTTTTTTTTGTACAGGCATTTAAAATTGTCGTAGACTCTTGAAAATTCACTATGTTATTGCTATCCATCTTATGAGATGACTGACCAATTTTTATGATTTCAGCTTCAAATGAACAGCTACAGCACCATTTGGAATACACCTTACTAAAGCCTGCTTGTCACAGTTGGTAAATTTCAAAAATGCAATCTGGACGTGAGGAAGAGCGATATGTAATAAAATTGTGTTTTAAACTTGGTAAAAATGCCACAGAAACGTATGGAATGCTTCAGACTGCTTTTGGAGCATCTTGCATGAATCGAGCATGAGTTTTTGAGTGGCATAAGAGATACAAGGAAGGCTTCAAGGGAGATCAGAAGGGGCCAGCACTCTTCAAATCGGGTCAGTGGCATTTCCACCAGGACAATGCACTAGTCCACAACTCCATCCTTGTCACAGACTATTTGACCAAGATGGGCATCAAGACAGTTCCTCACCCTCCCTATAGTCCAGACCTTGCTCCCGATGACTTTTGGTTATTCCCTAAGCTCAAGAAAAAACATAGAGGCTGTCGTTATGAGACAATTGAGGAGATGAAAGTGGCTGTGACGAAGGTCATTGACACACTCACACAAGAGGACTTCCATGGGGCCTTCCATAGGTTGTTGGAACGGTAGAACAAGTGCATTGCAGCCGGGGGTGATTACTTCGAAGTGGACTAATGTTTCCTGTATGTACTATCAATAAAAGTGTCCATACGAAAAAAGTCTGGAAACTTATTAAATGATCCTTGCATAACCCATACGGGGTGGATGAAGGCGTTCATGTCTTTATCAAGGTTATTTAACCGAAAGTAAACATAATAGCGCGACTGGAGTTCGAATCCACGTACAACCATGTCGCAGTTCCAGCTCGTTAGCAACTACGTCACGGAGCTAAATCCGAACTATTCCCACCAATTCAAATAAATCACACAAACCAACCCCTGAACAAAAATGGCTGAAAATATCAAACCCCACATCGTCTCAAATTGGAGACCCCTCAACAAGAAGAATAAAATCACCTTCCTAAATTATCAAACAAGACCATAAAATCAAATAAAAACAATTCAATCAACAATTTTTTGTCTCCTAATTTTGCAATTGCTTTTTCACAGTTAGTTTCTGTAATTGCAAATTAAAACGTTTAACTTTATTTCAACATTAGTCATTCGTTTGCACAAAGTTAGATAGTTCCAAGTATTGCTACGTATCACTAACTATGGTCCAGTCTGCTGGAGTTGAACTCACGTACAATATATATATATATATATATATATATATATATATATATATATATATATATTATATATATATATATATATATATATATATATATATATATATATTGCCTGTGGTGTAATGTTTATCGTCGTAGGAAATGGACACGGTGACACGAGTTCAAATCCAAAACGAGACTGCATTTCACATCGCACTAATACCCTTGGGAAAGGTATGAATCCAATTATTCTCCCTCCAGCTATGGATAAATAGTAGGGCAGACTGGGTTCTTCAGCCTTAGTGAGGCAACTAGTCTAGGAGAAAGAAAACTCTAAATTCAAACCTGTTAAACACCGCTTAAAAATTGACCTTGTGTCATATCCTACCCGAGCGGAGGGGTCGGTAAATATGATATATATATATTATATATATATATATATATATATATATATATATATATATATATATTGATTATATATCATTTGTTTACAAACCGTGACGGGGTTTCAGGTAGTTCTTGCTCTAATAGTTTTATTTGCACAAAGATACATAGTTTCAATAACAATAATTCTGTTTAATTCCATCTATTCATTTTTTTGCGTGTAAATTGCTTAAAGTATTGCTAACACGAATAATTCTATTTAGTATTCATAATTAATTTGCACGCACTCAGATGATTTCAAGTATTGCTAACACCAACTATTTTATTTGCACATAGTTAAATGGTTTCAAGCATTGCTGTGTAACACTAACAATTTGATTTAAACAATCATTTGTTTGCACTCAGTTAAATAAAACAGATGGAGTGATTGTGCAAAAACGGACAAATAAAATGTATTCTTTAATATATATATATATATATATATATATATATATATATATATATATATATATATATATATATTAT